>BSQZ01000014.1:7980000-8065000 GCA_033239005.1 Lamellibrachia satsuma
GTCAGCTCGTACAATGAATCAAAACGGGACCCTAACGTGTGTCAGCTCGTACAATGAATCAAAACGGGACCCTAACGTGTGTCAGCTCGTACAGTGAATCAAAACGGGATCCTAACGTGTGTCAGCTCGTACAATGAATCAAAACGGGATCCTAACGTGTGTCAGCTCGTACAATGAATCAAAACGGGATCACAACGTGTGTCAGCTCGTACAATGAATCAAAACGGGATCCTAACGTGTGTCAGCTCGTACAATGAATCAAAACGGGATCCCAATGTGTGTCAGCTCGTACAATGTAATCATTATATGACCGATTAACTCCGCATGTGTGTCACGGTGTATCACCTCGTTCAGTATAGCGACACGATGTGTACGAAAATGATTAATTAGATATACCATATATCAGCAGCTGGATGAAACATTGCCGATGTTTTTCGACGCAGTGGTAGGTCGTCGAGAGGACCGGCTGGCGACTGACGTGTGGCGTTGAAGAAGAGACGGCTGGCCAGCAGAGATGTCGAGGTCGTATCGCACGTGTTTGCTGTTCCTGTGTGGTCTCGTGGCGGGGCTCGTCATCAATTCAATGATTGGTGACATAGTTACTCGAAATCTCGTCGAACCTTATCAACTGCACAGAAACGAGAACACCACAGGCTATCAGACGCTGCACAACGGTAATCGTTTATCTATTTTATGTTTCTGTCGTTTCGACTTTGATGTTATCCGGCTTAATGCTCTGTCCTCGATTCACTTAGCCCAAAGCGAATTAGGGTCAGTTCCGTATTTAGGGGGCATCGGGCATGACCACCCTTTGGTTTAATTTTGTTCATATATAACTTGTTGTGCCACTAGATGGTAGCAAGGTAAATTAATGGCTGACTAGGCTTGCCCCCCCCCGACCTCCCCCTTTGACCTCCCCTTAACCTCCCCCTTTGACCTCCCATTTGGCGAGATCCTAGATACGTCACTGATCAGATTTGTTGATGTTCAACTCTGGATTGCAGAAAACAGTTTAAGTAATACGCGCAATCGCTTTAATAAACTAATTGTGAATTTTGTTTAAAGCATTAAATAGTTTACTTTCATGGCCAGAGCGGTAACTTGCGAACGTGTGAATAATCTTGTGGTATCGCGTAAAGACGTGGAGCACGTTTGCCCTTTAGCCGAATTTCGACCAGATAATGTCATTACAATTGTTCTAACAAGTGCATTCTTGCAGTCTAGCAACATAGTAAACGTATGTTCCAACAGGCAGTGGTGTTGTTTTGTCAAAACAAAACAAAAGCTGTTTATATTAATAGTTAAATTGCACTCTGGGGCCTCTGTACCTGTAAGAGTGGACGGGGTAGCCAGGTCGTGTAAGAGTACTTGAAGACTAACCATTTGCAACTCTAATCAAGAATATCACGCAAATGGTTAACTAAATATACCTCGTTGAACACCGGAAATCTTTTTTTGCATGGGCAGCGCCATATTTGTTAAGAATCCTACGTCAAGAGTGCTGACTAGGTGTCCCACAACTCCAACTTTAAACGCCTTATCGTAGACGTAGAAAATTTTAGTCACATACTTGTTAATAAGTTTGGGCATATCGCATATCGCATATTGCGTGGGCTTTCAACCAACCTTTTCAATTAACGCCGCTCCGTAAGTGAATTTATTTAACAAGGTATTTAACAAATCCTATATTTACATATTTACCCAGTTTACTTCCCCTGGCATAAGCGCCAGGTAGAATGGAGCTGCAACGTTTAGTGTCTCCACCGAAAGCCACAGGCAAAGCGGGTTGAGCGAAATTGCTTACATTTCAAAACGGCAGCAGTTGGACCAGAAACGCCGGTCCCCTTGATTGATAGTCCGGCGCCGACTTTGTATTTCTGATGTGCTCGTGTTACTAATGTGCTTGTCTTAAGAGGATCAATTAGATTTCACGTGTGAGCTGAGACAGTCGCACGCCGCCTTCCGCTTCCCTCAGCCGCAGCGGTCAACTTGTCAGTCGTTTTGAGGGTTACCACCTAGGCCCAACTATCACAACCGTCGTTGGATTTTACTCGGTGACGATGGATGTGACGTACCTATCCCTACATGACAAATGGACCGCGTTCCGGGTCAACGCATAAAACACTGAATGTTCCACCCATGCCTGTCGACCGCGTACCGGGTCAACGCATAAAACACTGAATGCTCCACCCATGCCTGTCGACCGCTTACCGGGTCAACGCATAAAACAGTGTTGTTTTGAACTAAGTTGCATGTTGACGTCCGGCCCTAACCTAACCCTGACCTTGTAGGGAGCGTGGTTTTGATTTAATTTTACGTGCATCTTTCAGTGTTCGTTTGTGTATTGATGATGGTCATGTATTGATGATGGTCGTGCAGAAAAACAACAATACATCAATGAATGGTGTCAAATATAATACAGATAATATAAAACATGCAAGCAAGATTGGCTGAGAAATACACATATTTTAGGTGGGTATAATATTATGTCGGATATATCTTGACCTCCAATATTCAACAGCTTCCTACACTGATGCATATGAATGCACTTTCTGGTATCGTTTACCGATGCCAGATTCTTCACAAGAAGCTACTTGCCCTCGTGTGTAAGACGTAACCTGACTATGTCATTTTAACCTCAACACGGGCTGTTCGGCAAAACAAAATTGTCGAACAAAATAAATGCAGGACCGGACATTGGGACATGGCCCCCTGGTTTTATTTTTTTGTAGCCAGTTGCGCCACTACATGATGCATGGTAAACTAATGTAAGGGGGGCTAAGCCTCCCCCCGTTGGCCTCAACCGTTGTAAAACCCTAGATACGCCACAGGTTTTTGTCTCGATGGATCTGGGGACGGATCATTATTGATGTTTCCATTGGCGACTTTGTTAATATTTTTTTAATGTTATTAGCAATTTTTTTCTTCTGAAAATCATCTGTGTCAATATTATTTTTTCTGTCAATTTGCTGGATACTCCATAAACTCAGTATGCAACGTGATCCCATCAAATGGCGTCCAAAACAACTACATGATGTATTCATGCGCAAGGATAACCTCGGCGCATGCGTGAAATTTTATCATATTACCCCTGCCACGATTTCACACTTGAAGTGCAGATGTTGCACATCTTTATTTGGTAAATTTCTAATGTTTGTAAACAAAAATATCTCAATTTCAAATGTGTACAAGAATTATTGTGAACAGTATTATTTTTAAAAAATTGCAAGAAACACATTGACGTTCGTTTTTATTTGAAACTATGGGGACGTCCGCAGGATTTTTTCCAGATGGGGGCAACATATTCTGCTGTTTGATTTCGACCAGAAACCTTTACACTGACCAAAATACTTTCACTGAACAATGATGACATAATTGTATATAATTAATTAACAAATATATTAGATGATCTATCTAACACAAACAGTAAACAATCTACTTGCCATAAAAAACCTACATTTTACAAACATCCAAATCCAGGACGTACATGAAATTTTTTACTTTACTCAAATGCACAGTTGCAGTAACACAAGTTGTAAACAAAAATGGCGCTGCCAAGCCAACAAATCGTTTATAACACTTCGCCAGCCATTCATTTTGAATTTAAAATAAAGTTATGGAAGTGGCGATATATATGTTGCCAACCATTCGGAAGAAATTTAAATCTGGGCATAGCATCTGTGTCGTACGGCAGTCCTTAACTATAGCCGTATGCCTGTTCAAAAACATTTCTACGGAGGAAGAAATATATAAAACGGGGCACCGTCTCAGTATCATCAGCACTTCATTTGTATGCCATGAACCCGGAAGCGAACCAGTGATCCGTCCCCATCTGTCATTTCAGATGACACATCCGTCGCGAGAGCACTTTACGATCGAGTGCGAATTGTTTGTGTCGTCATGACGTCCGCGGGCGGCTTGTACGCGGCGTCACGTGACGTCGGTGCCACGTGGGCGCGTCGATGCAATGACGTCATGTTCGCCAGCAGCGTCGCCAACAGCAGGTTTCCGGCCGTCGCCATCCCAGAAGGCCCAGATCGGACGTGGCGGGCGTTGGAGTACGCGCATGCGCATTACACTAGCGATTGGTTCTTCAAGGTGGAGGACAACACATTCGTTGTCGTCGAAAACCTGCGCTATCTCCTTTCACAGTACAACGCTACCCAACCTCTATTGTTAGGCGACCCGTGGAACGAACTGCGCCACAGACTAACACAAGGTTCAGTCAACAGTGGCGGCCTGAGTCGGGAGGCGTTGACGCGATTAATGAAACTGAAGGCTGAAGGGAAATGTACAGATATTATGGCATGCATTAAGGAAGCCGGAGTGAACATCGTCGATACGAGGGACGCACAGGGCAGGAGTCGGTTCAGTAGCTACATGACACAAAAGGGAACGCTGGAAAAGGTGTGTTTCTTTCTTTTGCATTCATTTCAGCTGTTGGTCCGAGTTCTCCCTTCTTACTCTAGTTGCATGCAATTTTTTCGATTGCAAAAGTTGTAATATAATTATAATTATAATTATAATTATAAGTATAAGTATAATTATAATTATAATTATAATTATAATTATAATTATAATTATAATTATAATTATAATTATAATTATAATTATAATTATAATTATAATTATAATTATAATTATAATTATAATTATAATTATATTAATTATAATTATAATTATAATTATAATTACAAGTATAAATATAATTATTAGTATAATCATTATTATTATCTTTATTGTTATTATTATTATAATTATTATTATTATCTTTATTGTTATTATTATTATTATATTCATAATCATATTTGAAGTCTTAGTAATATTATGCAGTACCAATTGTCTTGGCAAAAGACTTATCAATGCGACCAAATTATCTTTGTATAATGACAGCAACATCGCTGACTACGTACAAGATAATTCAAGAACTTCATTGGCCGTTTAAAAAAAATACGTTAAAAACGGAAGTTTCGGTAACAGGTAACAAGGTACATATTGCACTGTAAAAAAATTGGTGATAGAATTGGTAAAACACACATTATGTAATAACTGCATACATCAGCAGCTGTTGTACTTGATTTGTTTCGCTAGCTCCCCACCTCTCTCATCCGCTTCCCCACTACGCACGCACGTTCGCACGCACGCACGCACGCACGCACGCACATGTGTTAACCCCGAACACATAAATAAGACATTAAGTATATTTCTAGTAGTCAAAAACCAGTTTCAGTCAACAGTTTTTCGTTCCACGTATCGTTATTTCCGTCACTTATACGTACTGGCATCAGCTGGAATTAAAGGTCACGTGTTCTTCATAAGTGAAGGTTATTATTCATGCGGGTAATCGTCAATAATAACGCACACACTATAACATGATAACATTAATATTGCATGTACACATAAATGATTAAATCATTGTTTGCATAACACATCTCGTAACAAATTATGCTACACTTACAATACACGAATAACAAACTTAACACATCTCGTAACAAATTATGCTACACTTACAATACACGAATAACAAACATAACACATCTCGTAACAAATTATCCTACACTTACAATACACGAATAACAAACATAACACATCTCGTAACAAATTATGCTACACTTACAATACACGAATAACAAACATAACACATCTCGTAACAAATTATGCTACACTTACAATACACGAATAACAAACATAACACATCTTGTAACAAATTATGCTTCACTTACAATACACGAATAACAAACATAACACATATTGTAATAAATTATGCTTCACTTACAATACACGAATAACAAACATAACACATCTTGTAACAAATTATGCTTCACTTACAATACACGAATAACAAACATAACACATATTGTAACAAATTATGCTACACTTACAATACACGAATAACAAACATAACACATCTTGTAACAAATTATGCTACACTTACAATACACGAATAACAAACATAACATGTCTACCTTCGGGTCGGACGCCGTAACTCGGTGCTGAAAGCTGCTTCGACCTTGCAGCTGAAACTACTTTACGGCTACGGATGAGATAAGTTCAACGTATAGGCTATTCGTGAGGTGTTGAAATACGCTCGGAACATGGCTGCAATTGTCTACTATATTTGTTAAAACTGTGTGTACCCATCACTGTCAGTGTCTTGTGTTGTCGTCTTCAGACCATGGCCTCCGTCAGCGACTACGCCGTTGTCTTCAACCAACTCTACGCGAGACAGATGTACGAGTTGGACTACCTTCTCTACCACCTCAGGCCGTACGGGACCAAGGGACTGCCACAGAACCTCAATCCGGGATAAATAAAGTACTTGTTATCTGGAGACCGTCCGTATTCAGTAAAGTACATCTGACCCGGATATAGTGTCCGGATTCCGTCAAGTATATGTAATCCAGAAACCGTCCGGATTCTGTCAAATACGTCTGATCCGACGACTATCCGGATTATATCAACTGAAACATTACTGCTTCAAACGGCAATACAGTGGAGCCTCGTTATAACGCGGTGGTCGGGGTCCACTATTTCGGACCGCGCTGTACGTGAGGCGCGTTAGGTGTTCCCATATCTGCCACCAGGGAACAACTAAACAACAGCGATGGCCGCCCGCTGCACCAAATCCAAGAACGCTGTCGAAACCACCATGTGCTTGCAGTACTGTTTTATACGCAAATACGCAGTTTGGAAAGCTTATTAAACAAGTAAACTAACATCAACGTGCATTATTTTTAAATGTCACACCCTGTTGAGTCTTTAACTGAATAAAATGCATGTATACTGTTGTGGAATGGATCTGCTACGATGATGAAGTACTGGACCGATAGGCCTACGATTCGAAAATAATAACCTGGATCTGAGCAGCCGAAAACGTATATGATTTGACACACATAGTTTGTAATCTGATTAAACATAGAAAACGACAATAGGTAGAATTAATAATTGCTTTACTTTGTCCTTCAACCGATCTGGGAACAAACTGCCAAACGATTGTGTTAATGCTAGTAGTGTGAATATGTTTAAAAATAGAATTGACAGATATCTGATAAGGGCGGGCTACACATAGATGAGAAAATTGTTGGACTCTCGATAAGCCAATGGCTTCCTTGTCCACTTGCCATCTGGAACTTGTTGTTCGAGATGGCAATCTTGTTAAATCTTGATCTCGACCGAAGTATACCACTTAACATCGATTCATTGTTCCATATGCGGACGACAAATTCGTATCTTCGCGCACCGGTAACGCCTTGGGATAGCAATTGGCATGTTGGTTTCGCGCCACGAAAATGTTTAGATTTACGATGCAATGGAAGCATGCCATTTCATCCGAGTGTTATACTGGTATTGCATACTGAATTGCATTTAAGACTGATTCTTACGCGTATTTGTGAATCTCAATTACAATTTACAAACCGCCGACGCGAAGCCAGCGGCAGCGATAAGCGATTGATGTCGGCGACAGCACAAAATAAACAACACGTCGACACTCGTTCGTTGACATTGCTCACCTAATGTTTCTTGAGAATTGTCAAAACAATTCTAAGTAGGTTTAAGCAGGTCCATTTAGCATTTCCTCCTTGCGGCAGAAAATCGTGGACCACGACCGACCGCCTTATATCGGAATTCGCGTAATAACGGGGTGCGTAATAACAAGGCGCGACTGTAATATGATGCTGACAATAGTCTGGTGTTATTGATGGCAGTGTAGTTGACAGATGTTGAAACCGAAGCCTGTAGACGAACATAATAATCTTTCATATTATTTCATATTATATTATCTATAAAGAGAATTTGGGCAAAGTCTGTGACATAACTAATATGCCAGTGCGACTGCCACAATAGCCGTAACCGCACGCTGCGTTACCAAGGATGAATTGTTGTTGTTGCTTTTATTGAAATAATTCATGTTATCTATTTAACATGTCAAGGGAAAGCACCAACGACGACCATTGAGAAATAAAGAAGTATATTTGCATGTGTTTTAACCGCTCAGTTTCCACTTTGATTTGTTGTAAGATATATCTACACTTTTGTTGTCCTTCAGAATTTCATGAATTGGTTTCATAGGGGGAGATGGACCCATTACCACACACACACACACACACACACACACACACACACCCACACACACACACACACACACACACACACACACACACACACACACACACACACACACACACACACACACACACACACACACACACACACACACACACACACACACACACACACATATATATATATATATATATATATATATATATATATATATATATATATATATATATATATATATATTATTTTATTTTTTATTTTTTTTTCTTCTTCTTTCTTGCCATGGAAAAATTCCTGCGAACGCCCCTGTATAAATATGATAGGGGAAGGTTCGGTAATATGAACCACTTTTTTTCACATTGATATTCTGGTGCCGTATGGGTAGATATTTGCTGTGTGTAAAGTTGACGTAAAAGGTTCTCGTGAAAGACTATTATTGTGAGCATCGCTACAAACGTAGGTGGTTTACTTTTTCAATGAGGACGAGAAAATTTTCTCAAAATGGCTCATATTATCTTACGCATCGGAAATATGAGCATGGCCCGATAATACTATTGGCATAAGTGATCATATTACCCAAGATGATCCCAGACACATCAGCCTAACCCAACACACGAGTCATTACAGAACACAGGTACACGCACGCATGCACGCACACATGCACGTACACACGCACGCACTCACAAACCAACCACCACAAATAACACACACGAATGATTACTCAACATGGAAACACACTCATCCACACGAGGCATTGTCCACACACACTCATTACCCAACATTACTACATGCACATACACACACGCATATACACACCCACACATAATGTTTATTACCTGTGGCTCGTATAACCCATTTATTATGTTGCCTCTAGATAGGAAATTTACACTACATGCTTAATGAACTAATCGAAAAACGTCATATATGTGGATGTAGATTACACTTGTATGATCTATATGCATTCATCCAACATGCGGAAATCGTAAGAAATATTGTTAAATGTTAAACACGTAAATGTTTTGAATTATTTTTGTCTTACCATTGTAAATGTTGCTTGCGTGGCCCGCTACAATCCACATCTTTGTAAGTAATCAGCTGATGACAACATATGGTGTACCACTTCTAAATTATGGAAGTGGCCCATATTACCGGTATGCTCATATTACTGAATATATATATATATATATATATATATATATATATATATATATATATATATATATATATATATATATATATATATATATATATATATATATATATATATATATATATATATATATATATATATATATATATATATATATATATATATATATATATATATATTTATATATTTATATAGTAGAGCAACCTACCATAGGTAGGTAGGTAGGTGGTTGTGGTGGTATGGGTGGTTGTGGTGGTGAGGTAGGTTGTGGTGGTGAGGTACGTTGTGGTGATGAGGTACGTTGTGGTGGTGAGGTAGGTTGTGGCACCACAGCCGCGCCCTCGGTAATATGTTTTCCACAGTTGTTCTCAGTTACGTGATATTCGTCAGACGTCCGCTTGAAGACAAACCAAAATATTCGGTGAAAATTCAAAGTCATTACACCCGCTTGAAATGTTCACATATTATAAAGATATTTATCTATGACTGGAACGTCAAATAAAAAATCATAAGTTACCGTACGAAATGTTGATCCATGGGGCATAAAGTGAATTGGAGTATGAATCAAGACAAATTATTCATGCTTTACATCCATCAACTATATGAAATTTACACTTTTATGCAATGCAACAAAGAGAAAATTAGTTCTGTTACTTAACATGATATCCAGCAAATATACTACGGCGTTTTTCGGTGCTAAAACTGTGAAAATTTACTTTTTTGATATTTTATTTTATTTACAATTGAATACAGATATGTCATTACACCGTTATCATCTTTGCACAGATAGTAATGATGAATGAGTACATCAATATGAAACATTAAAAATGTACAGTTACCCTTCAAATTTCTCTACAGTCATAGCTTGAAATAATCGGTAAGATGCATAAAAATGGCATAAATGCAAATAATTAGTCACATTCTTCTCATGCATACCAAAATGTTTTAATCATTCATTCATTTACATTGTCATCAACAAATTTACACACTGTTAACATATTTTGCTTCGTAAAAAATACTTGTCAGCGTTATTTCCTCAAAAATCTACTTTATTTACCACAGCTTTACACAAACTGGTACATTAACATTACGTGCGTCAACAATTGCGCTTCTAAAGGAAAACACTCTACTGTCTAGTCCGTCTTGCCACGAAAGACATGTCGTTATATCAGTCATACAAGTTGACAAATCAGGTGGTCGCATGCTACAAAAATGGGAATAATACCCCCATCAATAGGTGAAAATTAAAAAAAATTACCCAAAAAATATGTTGTGCAAAACCATTTTTAGCGGCATCACTGGCGACATCATATAAGTTCATACAAAACAAACGGTACAAATAATATTATTAAAATCCCATCGGAGGATGTGGTGGTGCTTTGTCATCATTTCCACACATCTGCATGTATGTAACAATATACTGATGTCACTGATATAAATACTTTCATTATTCATTCAGTTGCCCTTCATAAGTTAAAAATTCAATCTTTCGTCTTACACAACGCCAATAAAAAATAAGGCCACAGATTGTACATAGATACACGAAAATAAAGCGTAAATAGGGCAGAATACAGGATTTGTTCTTAATAATTAAAAAGTATACCGCTAGAATTACAATTTTAGCTTTAGTTTAGTTTTAATAATCTCTCGTGTAATAAATAAACAAATGTTCTTCGTAGTTCACCCAGGGATTGTTGCAAAGGCCCTCGACATACATGGATTTTGGTAAATGTCTTCCAGGAGCTGATGTTACCGATGACATCATAGCGAATGAGCTCTCAAAGAAAGTGCGGATTCTCTGTTGGATAATGACCGCTCCCCAGTTCCTTCAGACGAAAGCGAGGCATGTTCGTGCCACGTGGGGTCGACGCTGTGATGTCCTGCTGGTATGTAAATTTAAGTATATTTTTCTAACATTGAATGTCTCCAGAGAATCTGTTTAAACGGTGCAAGCCGGCGTAAGAATCAGGCGCTGGAGCAAGCTGGCTGTCCCGACTGCGAAAGACACTTTTAATAGTAATAATGCAAATATGCTAAACATTCAAAATTGCGTCTGCCTTAGGCGTTGGACTAGGCTGTATGCAGCCAGTAGTAGACACCGTCACAGTCGGCTGTTCACCATAATCGTATGTTCCTCGTAAAACGTATAATATTATAGAAGATAATGGATTCCATTAAAATTTTCCTAACTTAGATTTATAACCATGTGCCTCGTGCACAGATACAGACGCACGCACGCACACACACACATACGCACACGTAAATGTCACAGCACAGACCTGTTAGTTGTCAGTGGAAAACTGGTTTATGTTAGTCTTTGAAATAGCCTCGTCTACCCTTCTACATGCAGTTCGCCTCTGACTATGAAAATCGTAATTTCTCGACGATCGATATCCATGTACAGCCCGGACGTGACCATTTGACAGCGAAGTCGATGCAGGTGTGTAAGACAAGATTTAACAAGATTGCCATCCCAAACAACAAGTTCCAGATGGCAAAGTGGACAAGGTCCAGGAAGCCATTGGCTTATCGAGAGTCCAACAATTTTCTCATCTATGTGAAGCCGGTCGGTCGGTCGGTCGGTCGGTCGGTCGGTCGGTCGGTCGGTCGGTCGGTCGGTCGGTCGGTCGGTCGGTCGGTCGGTCGGTCGGTCGGTCGGTCGGCTCGGTCGGTCGGTCGGTCGGTCGTCGTCGGTCGGTCTGGTCGGTCGGTCGGTCGGTCGGTGGTCGGTCGGTCGGTCGGTCGGGTCGGTCGGTCGGTCGGTCGGTCGGTCGGTCGGTCGGTCGGTCGGTCGGTCGGTCGGTCGTCGGTCGGTCGGTCGGTCGGTCGGTCGGTCGGTCGGTCCCGGTCGGTCGTCGGTCGGTCCGGTCGGTCGGTCGGTCGGTCCGGTCGGTCGGTCGGTCGGTCGGTCGGTCGGTCGGTCGGTCGGTCGGTCGGTCGGTCGGTCGGTCGGTCGGTCGGTCGGTCGGTCGGTCGGTCGGTCGGTCGGTCGGTCGGTCGGTCGGTCGGTCGGTCGGTCGGTCGGTCGGTCGGTCGGTCGGTCGGTCGGTCGGTCGGTCGGTCGGTGATAACTGGGCTGTTCGTAATGACTGCCATGATAACTAGGCTGTTCGTAAGTGACTGTCATGATAACTGGTGTGTTCGTAATTGACTGTCACGATAATTAGGTTGTTCATAAGTGACTGTCATGATAACTGGACAGTTCGTAAGTGACTGTCATGATAACTGGGTTGTTCGCAAGTGACTGTCATGATAATCGGGGTGTTCGTACATGACTGTCATGATAATCGGGGTGTTCGTACATGACTGTCATGATAACTGGGGTGTTGTAAGTGACTGTCGTGACAACTGGGCTGTTCGTAAGTGACTGTCATCATAACTGGGCTGTTGGTAAGTGACTGTCACGATAACTGGGCTGTTGGTAAGTGATTGTCATGATAACTGGGTTGTTCGTATCTGACTGTAATGATAACTGGGCTGTTTGTAAGTGATTTTCGTGATAACTGGGCTGTTCGTAACTGACTGGCGTGATAAATGGGTTGTTTGTAAGTGATTTTCGTGATAACTAGGCTGTTCGTAACTGACTGTCATGACAACAACATTTACACAATATTGCGCCAGTAGCTCGCTCTTACGCAGCTTCCGTTCAATTGTTCCATTGCGACGTTATACTGGCATTGATAGTAACGTCTGGAGACACCGAAACCTTGTATCGTGTAACTTCGAACAATCGTAGAAACGATGCGTGACGTTGTGAACAATTGTATATAATTGTTCGCATAGCTTTGGGGAAAATTGTGCGTAATGCTTACAAAGGGTAGTTCGCTTGTTCGTAGCAAGGGTGATAGCGGGTGAATTTCGAAAAAGTAACTGACGACCCGACCGTGGGGTAGAAGAACCTCTGAATGTTTGGCGTCAGATATATAAAACATCTAGGAGGAGCAGCAGGTTTCGATTATAATAAGATTATTTCTATAATACGATGCAGACGTTCGACTATGTTTACAAACACCATCTCGACGACGCTGATTGGTTCCTGAAGGCCGATGACGATACGTACGTCATCATGGAGAATCTGCGGTATCTGTTGATGAATCTGAACAGTTCGGCTGCGTTAGCACTCGGCCGTGTCTGGGTCAGGAAACAGTACTCATACTTCAGGTAGGAGAAACCTACTTTATAAAAAAAATCGTCCAAACAAATGAGCTGAAAGGGATTAAAAACAACGAATGCTCGAAACCTTATTATATTACATCTCGTAGTATGTTTCCATTTCTACAACACCAAAACATTCATTAGAATTCAGTTAATTAATAATTCCAGATCATATTTTGAGCAACCGGCCTGTCTCGATTATGCGTATTTTCCCCGTGAATACTGACAATCTTCGACGTGACGTCACTGATGACAAGGATGTGCTGCGAGACTGCGACTTTCCATTCATTCACTGTACCGTTGACAGCGATAGTGGTTGTTCAGAAGCGAGCGTCAAAATGGTTTATTGGCTTAAGTTCCCTACGGAACCAACTTCGTTTTAAAAAAACAAACTTCAACTCTGCTCGCTTCGAGAAAACGCGTTTCTACTGCGATCTGGACCAGAGAAGATGGCAGCCCTGGGTTATCCTGGTGCTAACATCTCTGAGGATACTGTGCCAACGCTATACCCAGTATTGGAAGCTATGTTGACGCCACCAATCCGTAGAACACCTGCAGCGACACAGGCGTCGATGACCACGGTCCACCTCGGATCGAAGCGAGCTGTTAGCGAGCTGTCAGCGCGGATACAGGTGCTGTCGGCCCACGGTGAATTCGGTCCGGTGAATTCGGGCAGCATTCTTTGGAGACTACAGCCCGCAGCTCTGATGACTTCAGCCTCAGAACACAACAGGCATACTGATCGTATAAACTTTATTGTTTGTCTTACTGTGAAAAAAGCTTATATTATTCACAGTATTCATATATAAAGCATATATATACTTAGTATTTTAAAAATAGACGATTTATTAAAATTACATGAATTTAAATTTTATTTTAAATACATGCATCAAATTACCTGCCTACTTATTAAACTGGAAAATAACCCCAAATATACACAATCATAACACAAGGTGTACAACTGATATATACTTATTCAAAGCTAAACATGAATTTGCCGAATGGTGTCTTAGATATAACTTGCCACATGTTATAAATAATATCCCTAAACTAGTTATAGAGAAGATAAGAACTAAATAAATTATGCAAAAACATATTACAAAAATATTAAGATAAGTGTACAATACTAAATTGCTATACTTGCTATCAAATTCGACTTAATGCATATATAAATGCACGACTACTATCTATTATAATTAATATTACATATTATCACACATATCTCAATATATATACACTGGAATATTCATGCACAGTCTTTCTGACTGCAGCAGAATGTTCTACTATAATCGACACATGGGCGAACGAATATATCGAAGCTCAATTGGAAGGAAATCGAACGAAAAACAACGTTCTGTTGCTAAATAGCTAAATAGCTAAATAATGAAATCCCGAGGCTAAAGCAGAAATTTAAAGCAATGTTCCGGGCGGAATCCGTATTCAATGTTCCGGGTGGAATCCGTATTCAATGTTCCGGGTGGAGTCCGTATTCATGGTTGCAGTGGAAACCGCCAATGATGGCTGATTTCCTGGACGCCGAATACTCTCAAGTACTAACTATTTTATTTGTGAACACAAATAATGCACACGTTAAAATTGACATTGCAACGAACGAGTTGTTATCGATAGGAAGCTAGCGCTGCACGAAGTCAACCGATAGCAGTTTTCCGACGTGCTCGCTGGCACGAAGTATTTGCTTTTGGTTGTAACCGATAGCGCTGACAATTTTGGTGGCACACTAAGCATTCCTGTGGGTGTGTGCGTACGTGGTGTATGCGTGTGCGTGTGTGCGTGCGCGTTCCTATATGTATATAGATATATGTATATATATATATATATATATATATATATATATATATATATATATATATATATATATATATATATATATATATATATATTATGTATATATTATGTATATATTATGTATATATATATATAATACACACACACACACACAGGAATACAAATACATACACACACTGGATTTCATGTGGCTCATATTACCCAGAAGATTATCCAGTTCTCTGCCTCCAGGTTGGAAATTTACACTACATCCTTATATAATCGCCTATGACACAGGCTGACAGAATAAAGAACTCATCGAAACACGCAATTCACACGCACGCACTCACGCACGCACACACACACACACACAGGCTCAATGTCTTCTATTCGCACAGCGGCGGCGCCGGTTACGTGATGAGTAAAGAGATGCTGAGACGGTTCGGACAGCGGTCGCCGAACCTGTGTGAAGATGACCTGGGAGACGAGGACATCAAGGTTAGTAAGCCATTCTTACATTGGTTGTGTGTGACATTTGCATAGACGACGAATTGGCTCTACGAGTAGTGTAATACTTTTGCTAGCAATGTTAAGAGTTGACTTAACAAAGAAAAGAAAAATCGTTATCTGGAAATCGACACATTTTATTACGTAAGAAATATGTCATTACATCAAATGATGTCATATATTTTTATTCTTTCCATTGACAAAGTCCGAAAATATATATATATATATATATATATATATATATATATATATATATATATATATATATATATATATATATATATATATATATATATATATATATATATATATATATATATATATATATATATATATATATATATATATATATATATATATATATATATATATTCATCAGCATACCACATCGCCGTAGTTTCTAGTAATAGGTTGACCAAGGCAATACTTCGCTAATCTAATTTTCTCTGGATACGACTTTCATGAATATTTCACGGCGAGACAGAGTAAGTTACGAATACTCCAAAAAAATTGTGTAGCACTTTTGCCAAGGTACAATAATAGTTATTTGCTCTGTTCCGATTTCAAGAAAAATAAGACGTTCAAGAGCGTTGCAATAACGCATTGACAGTCATGTTAAATAACTGTTCTCTCAGAATAAGTGCACATTGACAGATGTCAGGTATTTACATTAATTGCTCACACCAGCAAGACAGCCCAGGCAGCTTCCATCATTTAAGTCAAATCCACAAACGTCAGAACTATGCCTTTCTCATTTGTCGCACCAAATATGTGGAACTCATTGCCAATAATTAGTGTTAAGTCAGCAGGTAAAATAGAATATTTCGCCGTCAACTAAAAACCCACTTGTTTAAATGTGCTTACTCTCCTTAGCTCCTAGACGTACCGATCCAGTTGTTTACAACTGGAATCGTTAAACCGAATAGAAACTGTCTAACCATTTTGTTTTGTTGCGCTAATGAGCTTGGATTTCTCGGGGATTTTAGCGTAACAGAATTTGTTGTATAGTATAGTATTGAATTGTATTGTATAGTATTGTATTGTATAGTTTTGTATTGTATTGTATATATTTCGGTAGCATAGACATTGGCGCAATAAGTAGGCAATACTTGTGTATTTATAATAATGCATAGTAGTCAGTGGTTATTTGCGCATTCGTACATGTTGCAATATATATCTGCATAAGCATCTGTTTTTGTTATCCGTGGACAGTTCGCCTCTCCTCGACCTAAATCACACATCTGTTTGTGTTATCCGTGGACAGTTCGTCTCTCCTCGACCTAAATCACACATCTGTTTGTGTTATCCATGGACAGTTCGCCTCTCCTCGACCTAAATCACACAGCGGTGAAGCGTTTGAAGTAATGTATCTGTGTATATTATTCAAGGGGTGCACCTGCTGATCCTTCCAGGTCTCAGCGTGTATGGTGCGTCTTGGAGTAAAGTTCGTAGAATCCCGTGACAGGTTCCTCAGGTCACGTTTCAACGCCTATGACATTCCGTTTTACAACACGTACTCGCTCAACATCAGATATATGGTGAGTGGTCTCGCCTGAGCGACTCGCACACAGTCACGCTCCAATGAACACATATATACTGTACAAGGAGGCCTATAAACTGTTCCGTCTTACAGGAAATAACGATAGAAAGTGTTTTACGTTGGCAACAACAATAATAATGTGTATGTCTGATTGTCTGTCTGTCAGTATGTCTGTCTGTCTGTCTGTCTACGCCAAACAGGCAAGTGTACATAGTGTGGGAGCATGAGGTTATCATGACATTGCCCTACCGAAATTTGACTGGGCAGTGCAAGGAGTTACTACTATTAAGTTATTACTAAAAGTGTCTCCTAGTCATGTCAGCTATATATATATGTATGTATGTATGTATGTATGTATGTATGTATGAATGTATGTATGTATATATATATATATATATATATATATATATATATATATATATATATATATATATATATATATATATATGTATGCATATATGTATATATATGTATATTCCAGAAATTCATATATATATACATATACATATATATATATATATATATATATATATATATATATATATATATATATATATATATATATATATATATATATATATATATATATATATATATGAATTTCTGGAATATCCCTAAGAAGATTGTTCTATCATCGACTAGCCGGTCGGTGGTCTGTCCGCTCCACTGGTTGTGTGTTGATGTATATCGTGCGCACTTCAGGGCATCAAGTTGTTGAGCGACCTCGCCGTCAGCTTTCACTACGTCAAACCAGACAGGATGTATGAGTTCGAGTACTTCCTCTACCGTCTGAGGCCGTACGGCATCGTGCGGGGAGATCGACCACAGCTCAACATACCGATCCCACCTCCCACCCGCAAACCGACCCCACCTCCCACCCGTAAACCGACCCCACCTCCCAGCAGCAGACAGACCCCACCTCCCAGCAGCAGACAGACCCCACCTCCCACACGCAAACCGACCCCACCTCCCAGCAACAGACAGACCCCACCTCCCAGCAACAGACAGACCCCACCTCCCACCCGCAAACCGACCCCACCTCCCAGCAGCAGACAGACCCCATCTCCCAGCAGCAGACAGACCCCACACCCCAGTAGCAATACAAGAGCAAAGGCGTCAGGCCACGAATAGCTAGACCACCGGAAGTGTTTATTCCAGCGAATGGAGCAGCGTAAGATGCCCGATTGTAGATTGTTGATTTGTCAAGAAGTTAAAGTATTTAGCCAACAAGGATGAAACCTTTGAAATGTCGGACAATGAGATGCAACAGTACGAAGCTTGAAACTTGAAACGCGTGCGTATTTTAGTGGTTTTTGTCCTAGAGTGATATTGCCCGATGCATATTGTCAGAGAGACTACGTTGCTGATGCCGGGGCAGTAGTAGGGGAAAATCCCTGACGCCACACCCAGTTCGTATTTTGTCAATATTTTAAAACATACTGTTCAAAGAAAAGGTTTGCTTGTACCGGCCAACGCGTATACACCAATTAAACACTTCGTACATATCAGGCATGGGTTAATTTCAAGTGTTAACTGTTCATTTGTTTAATTGAATTAACCTAATTAAGTGAATTTTATTTAATAATTTTTTTTCCAGAAAAGCAAAATTTATTTTATTTAAATAAATAATTTTACCAAAATGGGTTAATTTAATTTAATTTACAAATGCCTAATTAAATCTCAGTTAACCGCTCATTTTACAGTAGCCTGAGAGAGAACAGATTCAGGCATTTGTGAATGGAAGGAGAACAACACAGAGCACATATACACTGTGCCAACTGGGGTGGTCGTTCAGACACCTGTGAATTGGACGTTTGGTGCTGGCAACGTGCAACCAAGTGGACATATTGGGTCCTTATACCTATGCATCTATAATTTTCCGTGTGAACACATAACCTTTAATAGGGACACGTAGAGAAATGTAATAAAACTTCAGTTTAGGATCTTTTTATGGTGCCAACTTAAGTCAACTGATGCATAACGATAGTGTATACATATTTAAATGCTAGTGTCTAAAAGCGAAACCTAACAATTTAGCTTACAACACTGCATAAATAACAACTTGTTGCACAGAATGTATGTACGTAGTTGCCCGGTTGTGTTAATGTGGTTGTTGAATATAGGAGGAAACCTCAACTGAATTAAATTTAATTCAGTTGACCTAAGAAATGGGTGAGGTTAAACAAAATTAATTTAATTTAATTTGAGAATGTCTGAATGTATTGTAATTTAATTAATTCAATTTTCAAATGAATTGCCCATGCCTGGTATATATATATATATATATATATATATATATATATATATATATATATATATATATATATATATATCAACTGATAAATATAATAGTGTCCTTAGAGACAGGAAAACAAATGCGTTCGGGGCGCTTTGATGGAGCATATCCCTAAAGTGCTGCTTGCTATCCCCAAAGCGCGTCTATGTAGCAATGGCTACCAACGTAGACACAGTTACACCAGTTAGCCGTCATTAAAAGCAAACATTGTCATACGAAATGCAGCGTAGTTATTATGTCTACATATACTAATTATATGTTTCATTGTGCAATCACCGAATCCACTAATAGGGTCGGCAAAGCTCATTCGCATATCTCTCATTGCCACATTTCTCATGGTACCAATAACAGCATTCTGGGCGTTGAAACCACTTCTGAAGTAAAAGTGAAACCGAGCAGCGCCGGCTGATTAGGCAGTGGCTGAGGTGCCTGTTCAGGACACCTATATTACGTCGTGGATGCCCTCCTATATTACGTCATGGATGCCCTCCTATATTACGTCGTGGATGCCCTCCTATATTACGTCGTGGATGCCCTCCTATATTACGTCGTGGATGCCCTCCTATATTACGTCTTGGATGCCCTCTTATATTACGTCGTGGATGCCCTCCTATATTACTTCGTGGATGCCCTCCTATATTACGTCGTGGATGCCCTCCTATATTACGTCGTGGATGCCATCCTATATTACGTCGTGGATGCCCTCCTATATTACGTCTTGGATGCCCTCTTATATTACGTCGTGGATGCCCTCCTATATTACTTCGTGGATGCCCTCCTATATTACGTCATGGATGCCCTCCTATATTACGTCATGGATGCCCTCCTATATTAGGAAACATGACACTACTGAAGGCAAGCGCGACGTCGTTAAAAGAGCTGGCGGTATTTAGTTTTGACAAAACTTTTGGATGCCATGAAGTTTAAGATTTTTGGGTGGCCACATTTTCGGATGAGCGTGCAAAATGTCAACATGGCCGCCAATGGGAGCATGAATTATGGTGTGAGTCATGTGCCCCAGACATGCAAAGGTCGCTTTCTTATACACAGACCTGTAGAGAGTAGGAGGTGCAGTCACATATGGTTTGTGATTGTGTGTGTATCGAAACCAGACCAGAAACGTTGGTTGGTAAAATGTATAGCGTATGGTTAATATATATATAATATATATATATATATATATATATATATATATATATATATATATATATATATATATATATATATATATATATATATATATATATTGTATAATTGTATGATCTAGAAAAATTTGTAAAATATTATATTATAGGTGCTGTGTTCTGTTTACTTTATTGCGTCACTAATCAGATGAGTTGTTCGGGAGTCATGTGATTAGACTTAGAAAAGGGTCCAGCCGTCTACAGACATTATAGTGTTTTCGTGCTTAAACAACGGTGGTGTTGTTTTTACGTTATCATGTATGTACGTAACAATGTGATCAGCTTATGTAAATTATCTGATATTTGAGACCATGATTGTTACTGTATTTGATTTAGGGGCGTATAAAGATGTATGTATCAATTTGTTCGTGGTCCACATACCCTGAAGCTACGTCATCGTATCCTATAACCAATGTTTTGCGAGAATTGTACGTGATATTATGTGTCTTGTTATTAGTCACAGCGTATTATATCATCAGATCGTTTGGAGCATATCCATTCACCTCCCGCGTCTACAAATATCTAATAAAAGGTGTTAATGGCGACATTCTTCTAAATGTGCCGGGTTCAAATTCATTGCTCTAGAGGAAAACATTCCCCCTAGTGTGGTAAAACTTCATTGTATGTTATGAGTAGATAAGGTAAGACATACTAAAATACGAATCCACGGTTATTTATTATATCATTTCATTACGTGATTGTTCCTGATTCTACATATGGTTTAATGAAGATCGTGATATAAAAATGGTGCCCACAACAAAGTCTGCCTTGTCCGTTTTGAGATGCACTATTGCCTTGCTCAATAATCGTCATAAGATGTTCGAATGATTGACAAAACAAGAACAATGTGTCAGTGAAAGAAATATTACTTGAAATAAATAAATAAAATTTCTTCGATGCGCCAGTATCTGACTTAAACGAATCACTGCGCTTACAAAGTAAACAATTTACTGTATTCGAAAACAGTCACCGTTACAATACACCATATCAAAGCCAATTTGCGACGCTAGTGCCGTATGCATGGACCGAGACTAACACCTTTAGCCATAACATAACGCCTAGGCTATAGCGTAGGCCGGCTAGTTGGTGCACGAACACCGACTCAATTTCCCGCTAAGTCCCGGGGTATCTTTAAGCCCAAGAACCACCAGAATTAACTCCTTAGTCTCTGCCGTGAGCAAAGTGAGAATGTTAGATTGGGACAGTGATTGTTTGGCGTACACGACACCGAGGACATTTGAGTTTAGACATATTGTCAATTGTTGACAATTGTTTTGTTCGTGATGCAATCGGCGTATGGCAGCGACTTGTTTGGTGGTCCGCTTCCCGTCTCTTTGGTCCGCCACAGTTTTTTAATGTCATTGATTTTAAATATATTTCTTTTTATTTAATGTTTACGTGGGTGTTTACCTTGGCTTCGGCTTGGGGCGATATCTCGTCAAAACGTCTTTTAATCGTTATCGAGGTATGTAACGTCATCGTTGTTTTATTGTTGGCGATGCCTTCAGTCACACACATAATATATTCATCTGTGAGGTTTGCGTTCCCCTTCTGCTTTCCGCCGCGGACAACTTCAGAATCTACGCTGACTATGAACTAACAGACTGACAGATGTGACCCTTTTACCCGTGGCGCGTGCGCAATGCAATGGAATATGTCGGAAATCCCCGGGAAATCGCTTCTACGTCCGGACTAGAGATCCTGGTCCACAGACTAACATGTCTGAGACCATCGGTACGCAATGTCCGGTTCATGCGTGCAACTAAATGTATCTTTGGTCTATACGCCAATTAATAAGACCCGTTCTTTAATGAAATAGTTTGATGCAGAACTGTGCGATACAAACCAGCCGATATGAAGGTATGGAAATTACTTAGAAACATAGTTGGGTTTGCCGAGAATACCTGATATAACGTAACCGAAAAGGAACATTAACTGCAAACAGGTAATTGTATAAAAAGTGAAGGTTCTTATCTTAAATTTATCCACTGGTCTAACAAAAGCATTCTTGCGTGCCGAAATATAATTCATTATGATCCAAGATTCAGTCATTATGCTGCCATCTAGGCCGTTGGCGAGGGCGCTCAGACTTCCTAGACCAGAAGAACGTGGTGTGTCTGGTGTGTTGACCGTACGGTCCACAGTCGGTGTAATTGGATAAAATACAATGGCTTCTGGGAGTGGAGGCAAAGACTGTAACTCCGATTGCTCAGGAGCTTCTGTTAATGGAGGCAAAGACGGTAACTCCGATTGCTCAGGAGTTTCTGTGAGTGGAGGCAAAGACGGTAACTCCGGTTCCTCAGGAGCTTCTGTGAGTGGAGGCAAAGACGGTAACTCCGGTTCCTCAGGAGCTTCTGGGAGTGGAGGCAAAGACGATAACTCCGGTTGTTCAGGAGCTTCTGGGAGTGGAGGCAAAGACGGTAACTCCGATTGCTCAGGAGCTTCTGTGAGTGGAGGCAAAGACGGTAACTCCGGTTGTTCAGGAGCTTCTGGGAGTGGAGGCAAAGACAGTAACTCCGGTTGTTCAGGAGCTTCTGTGAGTGGAGGCAAAGACGGTAACTCCGGTTGTTCAGGAGCTTCTGTGAGTGGAGGCAAAGACAGTAACTCCGGTTGTTCAGGAGCTTCTGTGAGTGGAGGCAAAGACGGTAACTCCGGTTGTTCAGGAGCTTCTGGGAGTGGAGGCAAAGACGGTAACTCCGATTGCTCAGGAGCTTCTGTGAGTGGAGGCAAAGACGGTAACTCCGGTTGCTCAGAAGCTTCTGTGAGTGGAGGCAAAGACGGTAACTCCGATTGCTCAGGAGCTTCTGTGAGTGGAGGCAAAGACGGTAACTCCGGTTGTTCAGGAGCTTCTGTGAGTGGAGGCAAAGACAGTAACTCCGGTTGCTCAGGAGCTTCTGTGAGTGGAGGCAAAGACGGTAACTCCGGTTGTTCAGGAGCTTCTGTGAGTGGAGGCAAAGACGGTAACTCCGGTTGTTCAGGAGCTTCTGTGAGTGGAGGCAAAGACGGTAACTCCGGTTGTTCAGGAGCTTCTGGGAGTGGAGGCAAAGACGATAACTCCGGTTGTTCAGGAGCTTCTGTGAGTGGAGGCAAAGACGGTAACTCCGGTTGTTCAGGAGCTTCTGTGAGTGGAGGCAAAGACGGTAACTCCGGTTGTTCAGGAGCTTCTGTGAGTGGAGGCAAAGACGGTAACTCCGGTTGCACAGGAGCTTCTGGGAGTGGAGGCAAAGACGATAACTCCGGTTGCACAGGAGCTTCTGGGAGTGGAGGCAAAGACGGTAACTCCGGTTGTTCAGGAGCTTCTGTGAGTGGAGGCAAAGACAGTAACTCCGGTTGTTCAGGAGCTTCTGTGAGTGGAGGCAAAGACGGTAACTCCGGTTGTTCAGGAGCTTCTGGGAGTGGAGGCAAAGACGGTAACTCCGATTGCTCAGGAGCTTCTGTGAGTGGAGGCAAAGACGGTAACTCCGGTTGCTCAGAAGCTTCTGTGAGTGGAGGCAAAGACGGTAACTCCGATTGCTCAGGAGCTTCTGTGAGTGGAGGCAAAGACGGTAACTCCGGTTGTTCAGGAGCTTCTGTGAGTGGAGGCAAAGACGGTAACTCCGGTTGCTCAGGAGCTTCTGTGAGTGGAGGCAAAGACGGTAACTCCGGTTGTTCAGGAGCTTCTGTGAGTGGAGGCAAAGACAGTAACTCCGGTTGTTCAGGAGCTTCTGTGAGTGGAGGCAAAGACGGTAACTCCGGTTGTTCAGGAGCTTCTGGGAGTGGAGGCAAAGACGATAACTCCGGTTGTTCAGGAGCTTCTGTGAGTGGAGGCAAAGACAGTAACTCCGGTTGTTCAGGAGCTTCTGTGAGTGGAGGCAAAGACGATAACTCCGGTTGTTCAGGAGCTTCTGTGAGTGGAGGCAAAGACGGTAACTCCGTTTGCACAGGAGCTTCTGGGAGTGGAGGCAAAGACGATAACTCCGGTTGCACAGGAGCTTCTGGGAGTGGAGGCAAAGACGATAACTCCGGTTGCCCAGGAGCTTCTGGGAGTGGAGGCAAAGACGATAACTCCGGTTGTTCAGGAGCTTCTGTGAGTGGAGGCAAAGACGGTAACTCCGGTTGCCCAGGAGCTTCTGGGAGTGGAGGCAAAGCCGGTAACTCCGATTGCTCAGGAGCTTCTGTGAGTGGAGGCAAAGACGGTAACTCCGGTTGTTCAGGAGCTTCTGTGAGTGGAGGCAAAGACAGTAACTCCGGTTGCTCAGGAGCTTCTGTGAGTGGAGGCAAAGACGGTAACTCCGGTTGTTCAGGAGCTTCTGTGAGTGGAGGCAAAGACAGTAACTCCGGTTGTTCAGGAGCTTCTGTGAGTGGAGGCAAAGACGGTAACTCCGCTTGTTCAGGAGCTTCTGGGAGTGGAGGCAAAGACGATAACTCCGATTGCTCAGGAGCTTCTGTGAGTGGAGGCAAAGACGATAACTCCGGTTGCTCAGAAGCTTCTGTGAGTGGAGGCAAAGACGGTAACTCCGATTGCTCAGGAGCTGCTGTGAGTGGAGGCAAAGACGGTAACTCCGGTTGTTCAGGAGCTTCTGTGAGTGGAGGCAAAGACAGTAACTCCGGTTGCTCAGGAGCTTCTGTGAGTGGAGGCAAAGACGGTAACTCCGGTTGTTCAGGAGCTTCTGTGAGTGGAGGCAAAGACGGTAACTCCGGTTGTTCAGGAGCTTCTGTGAGTGGAGGCAAAGACGGTAACTCCGGTTGTTCAAGAGCTTCTGGGAGTGGAGGCAAAGACGATAACTCCGGTTGTTCAGGAGCTTCTGTGAGTGGAGGCAAAGACAGTAACTCCGGTTGTTCAGGAGCTTCTGTGAGTGGAGGCAAAGACGATAACTCCGGTTGCACAGGAGCTTCTGGGAGTGGAGGCTAAGACGATAACTCCGGTTGCCCAGGAGCTTCTGGGAGTGGAGGCAAAGACGATAACTCCGGTTGTTCAGGAGCTTCTGTGAGTGGAGGCAAAGACGGTAACTCCGGTTGCCCAGGAGCTTCTGGGAGTGGAGGCAAAGCCGGTAACTCCGATTGCTCAGCAGCTTATGTGAGTGGAGGCAAAGACGGTAACTCCGGTTGCCCAGGAGCTTATGTGTGTGGAGGCAAAGACGGTAACTCCGGTTGTTCAGGAGCTTCTGGAAGTGGAGGCAAAGACGATAACTCCGGTTGTTCAGGAGCTTCTGGAAGTGGAGGCAAAGACGATAACTCCGGTTGTTCAGGAGCTTCTGGAAGTGGAGGCAAAGACGATATCTCCGGTTGCCCAGGAGCTTCTGGGAGTGGAGGCAAAGACGGTAACTCCGATTGCTCAGGAGCTTCTGTGAGTGGAGTCAAAGACGGTAACTCCGGTTATTCAGGAGCTTCTGTGAGTGGAGGCAAAGACGATAACTCCGGTTGTTCAGGAGCTTCTGGTAGTGGAGGCAAAGACGGTAACTCCGGTTGCCCAGGAGCTTCTGTGAGTGGAGGCAAAGACGGTAACTCCTGTTCCTCAGGAGCTTCTGTGAGTGGAGGCAAAGACGGTAACTCCGGTTCCTCAGGAGCTTCTGCGAGTGGAGGCAAAGATGGTAACTCTGGTTGCTCAGGAGCTGAGGCATCCTGAACGAAACTGACTGGTCTTGACGACTCTGACTCCGAGTCAGATGATGAATCAGAGCGCTCATCTTGGCCACGGACGGGGCCTTCGGGTGGGGGGTAGCTGGCCAAGAAATGCGGGTGTTACTTGGCAACAATCGGAGATTCGAACATCATAAATCGGCGGAACTGCGATTTCATAAACTTCCGAAGTTAGCATCACCCCTCACCGCTGGGCAATTGGGTGACAATGTACCGATCACGTTCTCTATTCTTGTGCCTGTCGCCTTTGAGGTAAACGAGGTCGCCAACGGAGATACTGTTGGCAGGCGGTAGGCCGTGCCCATGCACTTTTGACTTGGCACTGTGTACATGATGTTCTGCTCTGCTCTGAGTTTTTGTTTTATAATTAGCTGACTACCCGTGATTGGTAACGAGAATTTTGGTTTATAATCAGCTGCCTACCCGTGATTGGTAACGAGAGTTTTGGTTTATAATCAGCTGACTACCCGTGATTGGTAACGAGAATTTTGGCTTATATTCAGCTGTCTACCCGTGATTGATAACGACAGTTTTGGTTTATAATCAGCTGACTACCCGTGATTGGTAACGAGAATTTTGGTTTATAATCAGCTGCCTACCCGTGATTGGTAACGAGAGTTTTGGTTTATAATCAGCTGCCTACCCGTGATTGATAACGAGAGTTTTGGTTTATAATCAGCTGCTACCCGTGATTGATAACGATAGTTCAAGTTCTCTGTGGCAAGCGCGAGAGTAACCTTCAATATGGGACCACCCTCTTGAGAAAGCTGCAAGAGCTCAGTACCCAACTCTTTGATGGCATGTTCAGGGTTTTTGTTGACGTTTTTAACTTACCCGACCTTCAGCTGGATGCATGTTTTGCTAAGGCTGGGTAGTTGACCAGTGCAACAAATTCTGGAGCAGCGTCGACGACGACTGTAATCGAACTGTCGTCAAATAATCGTAGGCCAGCACACAAGGAGAGAAGGATCGATGACAGAACATTGCGATCGCGTGGTGGATGGAAAGGTTGACTATCTCTGACGACCAAGACATCATCACTGGATTCCTCCATATCTTCAATGAACTTGCAAACCTGACAGCTAGTGTTCTGACATTCACAGGGGTTGCGTCTTCCAAAGTATGGTAAGTTAGCAACACCGTGAATGTGTTTGATGTGAACACGCCTGTGTATCAGTGACTCTTTTGGACGTGGGTAAAACGCTGCCACTACGCTATTTGTTAAGATCCGTGCTTTAACGAAATACTTTAATGCAGAATTGTGCGTTAAAAACTGCCGATATGAGCGGCAAAGCCCGGGTGATGCCTGGACATAGACAACAATAAAACAGAATACTGGCGATAGCTTGGCTAGTCCGGATGTAGGATTTAGTCTGGGACAATGCTACGCCCGGTCATGTATACAGCCATCAAGCTACATTAATTGTGTAATGTGAGATGAATAGGATGGCAATAAATTTACGACGTACACGATGCATGACGTGTTAGAATATACATCAAACGTTATGCATCAGATGATCTGTCAAATATTCGAATTACATAGGAGACAGATGACACAGGAAGGGAACTATTAAACCGCTGTACAGTGGCGTGTTTACGATCTCCGAAAGGGAGTCAAACGAGCCAAGTTTAGTCATTCAATAGTTTTATTTGCCACGCTGCCATGTAATGGCACAACACGAGACAACGTACTATTGTTATTTTTACACAATCGAACAGAACACCGCCTAAGGCATCATCATGGAAAGTTACGTAGTTTGTTTTGTATCATGTAGATGACATACTCTTTCACCTGTCAAGCGTCATGTTGTAAAGACAAACGTTTCGCTGTAAGAGCCAGCTCCAACAGTCTATTCTGTGTCAGGTATCCCCCGCGTCAGCTGGCCTACCCGAGGCGAGGCGACGCCATGTTATTCCGGCGCGGAGTCTCGCTTCTCTTCTTCGTCATTGGATTCGCATCTGGCTTCCTGTTCAGTTTTGTCTTCATAGTCGGACGCGTTTCCGAGTATCCAGATTTAGTGGGGCAGTCGACTGTGGGCGATAATGAAGGGGTGTTACATGTCCAGCCAGCGGCTGACGAACGGGAAGAAATTGTCGTAGCGACACCGGAAGTGGTAAAGCACCCGATGGACAAATCACTCGAGTCAGACCGGAAGGATGTTGTGAGGCAACGTGCAGCCAACTTGTCAGTGATCCCAACCAAAGACGCACTAGCAGGATGCGAATTGATTCAACACGGTATTGTGCATCATAGGTGTATTGCCAGATTAGCTATTTAAACTACTGCGCATGTGCGTACAAGGAATTCTGGGAGAGGTGTTGTCCGTGCAGATCGATAGTATGGCAGCAACCTATGATAATGTATCATAATTTGTTTGTAGAAGAATGAGAGAATCGTATATTACACATTTAGCAATAAAAAGTGTTTTAAATCATAATTTACATTTAATGTACCCAGTACCAAATTGAAAACGCCCAACACGGCATTTGTAAACTGAAAACATAAATATGTTACACTTGATCATGTTAAAGTTGATCAATATTAATTTGAACTGAAAAAAAGTACCATGTGACACAGTCGGTCAATATTTATGTGAGGCTTAATAACCACACGTAAAACATATAAAACGAAGTTGTATTCGTCTTTGTTGTACTGTCTTCATCTTGACATATATTTACTGTTAGATGTCACGTGGGTGGCCAGGAAATTGCATCGGCAAGTCCGGGTACTTTGCTGGATCATGACGTCCCCGTCACGGCTGAACGAACGCGCACGTTACGTACGTGACACGTGGGGTACACGCTGTAACGTACTGCTGTTCGCAAGCGATTACAAGTATGAATTGTAGACCAATATGAAAGATTTACTGTAATTGGGTTGAGAGTTACACGCATTGTGTAAGTGGCTATATAAGTATGAATAATTGGGTTGAGGGTCGCATGCGTTGTGTAAGCTGTTGAGAGGTACATATAGTGTGTAAGCTGTTGAGAGGTACATATAGTGTGTAAGCTGTTGAGAGGTACATATAGTGTGTAAGCTGTTGAGAGGTACATATAGTGTGTAAGCGATTACAAGCATGAAAGACTTACTGTAAATAACATGAGAGTGGCTGAAATTGGGTAAGGTATATAAATGAAATCTTATATATATATATATATATATATATATATATATATATATATATATATATATATATATATATATATATATATATATATATATATATATATATATATATATATATATATATATATATATATATATATATATATATATATATATATATATATATATATATATATATAGAAAACAGTGGTCCCAACTAAAAGGCGAACTAGCAGGATGCTTGCCATAGACACCACTAGAATATTTTATACACTCTCATTCACATGCGCCATTGTTATAGATACACTTTCATATTAGGGGTCTTTGTACCAACAGTTGTACGTGTGTTTTGCCAACAACGAACAAGAACTAGTAACACTTTTTCTGTTTTGGAAACCCTGAACTGAATATATTTAGGATCCGTGCAATGTGCGTTCTACTAAATATATCGGTTTTTTGTCGTTGCAACTAGGAACGCCTCCTTCCCCACGATTGACATTTCAGTCCCGAACGGGCGGGAACACCTGGCTATGAAAACAGCGAAGACATTCGACTATATCTACAAACATCACCGTGACGAGGCGGACTGGTTTCTCAAGGCAAGTTTCATGAAACACAAGGCGCACGTCGCCACATGTGATGTTCTTGTTTCCATACGCAGAATGGTGTTGAATCTTTCAACCAATCGTGGTAATGCATTTTTGCTTTCATATGCCAAGTTGTATTAACCTCAGTGGCTTCGCCCGTAAGTTCTTTTTAATGATGGTGACACTAGTACCGATGAAAACCTGCATAATTATCATGTCAGTAAATTTAATTTAATGTTCTCTACATATTTAGACTGATGACGACACGTACGTGATCATGGAGAATCTGCGCCATCTGTTGGAACCACACAATCCGCTAGAGGCGCTCTCGTTCGGACACCACTTACTCGGTTCCACGAAAAAAGGCTTTTTTAGGTGAGTAGGGCTTACGACCAGACTAGGGATCAGTTACACCGTAATTGGAATTGAAACGCTAATTCCAATTTAGGAATGATGTACTGGGCCATTGTTCGACTTGGCTGTTGTTGTTGGGTAAACGTTTAGTTTCCTGACTGATTAAACAGTTTTGTTACAATGTTTTCTTAAATATATCCTTTTATTATTTGTTGGTTCCTACATACTCTGCTGCTCCAATCAGATGTAACTGATCGCCTTAATGTTTGCCTTAATTTAGCCGTACATCATCCATTGTATATGTGCATGTGGGAACGAACAATGCAGATAAGGAGGGAACGTCAGCCATCATTGGTAAGTACAGGAGGTTGATCAAGACACTCAAAGAGGCACGAGTTGGGCAGATCGTATTGTCGGGGATATTACCAATAATGGGAGGCAGGGGTGAGGAATATAGGAACTGTAGAAGGATGGCGATCAACACACAGGTACAGAAGGTATGTATGGAGGAGGGAGTAGGCTTCGTAGACATGTGGTTAAACTTTGTGGGAAGAGGTGACTTTTTCATGAGAGATGGACTTCATCTGACAGGGAAGGGCGCTGCAGTTCTTGCGTGTGAGTTTGTTAGAGTTGTCGACGAGGGCACAGGTACCATAGATTATTTAAACTAGATGCGCAGGGGGAACTGACAGAGAAAACTCAAAGGAGTACTACTACAAATACACATCCAAAGAAATGTTCACCAATAATTTCAGACAATGAACTTAAATGTGTATGCTTAAATGCCAGGAGCATAGTAAATAAAAAAGTGAGTTAGACATTATGGTAGCAGATATTGATCCTCATGTAATAGGCATCACAGAATCATGGGCAAATGAAGATATAGTAGATGCTGAGTTAGCACTGACAGGCTATGTAATGTTTAGGAAGGATAGACGAGAAAGAAGGGGAGGTGGAGTAATTTTGTATATTAAAGAATCTATCCAAGCATATGAAATTACTCTGAAAAGTGAAGCAGATAGTGTGGAAGCAATTTGGTGTAACATAGTTACCAGGAACTCAACATTAACAATAGGAGTAGTTTATCGTAGTCCTAACATAGGAGAAGAGGAAGATGTAAAATTACAAAAGGCAATAAGGGAGGTGAGCAAGGGAGAATGTGTTATAATGGGTGATTTTAACCATGGCCATATACAATGGGAATCATTAGAGAGTGCTGGAGGGGACGACCATCAGTTTCTACTTCTAACACAGGATTGTTTCCTTACTCAACATGTCTTGGAACCAACCAGAGGTGGGAATGTGTTAGATTTAATTTTGTCTTCTCAAAATGAATTAGTTGACAATGTTAAAGTACACGAACCTTTGGGTTCAAGTGACCATAACCAAATCCATTTTAATATAAAAGTAAAAACAGGGAATACATATAAAAAACAATGGAGGAGGAACTTCAACAAAGGCAGATATAAAGTGATGAGAACATATCTAGCAAATATAGATTGGAATAATTTGCTGAAGAACAAGACAGCAACAGAATGCTGGACTTGTTTAAAATATGAGATTGAGGGCATTATTGAGAAATGTATTCCATTAAGAAAACAAGGGAAAAGATCCAGGAAAAAACACCTGTCAAAAGAAGCTATTAGAAAAATTGCTCACAAACAGATGCTGTGGAAGGTCTATAAACACACTGGAAATGTAGAAGACTACACCAACTACAAAGAGGCACTTAACCTAGCTACTACTGAAATTAGAAAATCTAAAAGAACCTTTGAACAAAAATTGGCAGGTAATATAAAAAATGACAGCAAGAGTTTCTATGCTTATGTAAGGAGTAAACAGAAAGTTCGAGATAAGGTCGGACCACTGGAAAGCAACAGTGAAAACATAATTTCAGATGGGTTCCAAATGGCAGAGGTCCTGAATGAGTATTTCAGCTCAGTTTTTACCACAGAAGATATCAGCTCACTTCCAGTTCCATTAACTAAATTTGAGGGCAATACATCAGAATATTTAGGGCAGTTATTTGTAACTCCTGAAATGATAGCAAAGAAAATTAAGAAGATGAAAGATAATAAATCACCTGGAGTTGATGGGATACCACCAAAACTGCTAAAGGAAATTGTTGATCAAATTAGTACACCACTTGCAAACTTATTTAACTTGTCACTAGAAGAAGGAATAGTTCCTTCAGAATGGAAAGAAGCAAACATTACGCCGCTGTTTAAGAAGGGATCGAGGAAGAAGCCAGAAAATTACAGACCAGTGAGTTTAACATCAGTTGTATGTAAATTACTTGAAACATTAATTAGAGACCACATGGTGGAATTCCTCATAAAACATAAATTAATAAATACATCTCAACATGGATTCCTAAAAGCAAGGTCATGTCTAACCAATCTCTTATGTTTTTAGAAGAAATTACAAAGTGGGTAGATCACGGGTCACCAGTGGATGTTGTCTACTTAGATTTTCAGAAAGCTTTCGATAAAGTGCCACATCAAAGATTGTTACTTAAACTAAAAGCCCATGGTATAGGCAATGATGTAATCAACTGGATAGAAAAGTGGCTTACACACAGAAGACAGAGAGTAATAGTAGATGGTAAGATTTCAAACTGGAAATCTGTTTTGAGTGGGGTACCACAGGGATCAGTGTTAGGCCCTATACTGTTTTTAATATATATAAATGATTTGGAGGATGACATATCTAGCAAAGTACTCAAATTTGCAGATGACACAAAGGTATTCAGAAAGGTTACTAATGATACAGATAAAAAAAGTTTACAGGATGATCTAGAAAAATTAGTTAAATGGTCAGAAAAATGGCAAATGTTATTCAATTTTGGGAAGTGTAAATGTATACACATAGGACATGGAAATATGGACGAGGAATATAAAATGGGGGATGCTGTACTAGGTAGAACCACACAAGAAAAGGATTTAGGAGTAATATTTAATGCTGACATGAAAGTTTCAGAGCAATGTGGGATTGCTGCTTCGAAAGGAAATCAAATTCTAGGCCTAATTAGGAGAACTATCACGTATAAGGAGAAACATCTAATTGTACCCCTGTACAAAGCAATAGTTAGACCACATTTGGAATATTGTATTCAAGCATGGAGGCCATATCGTAAAAAAGACATAGATAAGCTAGAAAGAATACAACGAAGAGCAACTAAGATGATTCCAGAATTAAGAGACCTTAGTTACGAAAGTCGCTTATTACAATGTGGTTTGACAACACTAGAGACCAGGAGACTAAGAGGAGACCAAATAGAAGTGTTTAAAATAGTGAACGGTTATGAGGATGTTGATAGGAATATGTTCTTCAAACTTAAAGAAGGCAGTAGAACCAGAGGACACAAAGCAGCATTAGTTAAGGAGCAGTGTAGGTTGGACATGAGAAAGTACTCATTCTCACAGAGGGTGATAAATGAATGGAACAAACTGCCAAACGATTGTGTTAATGCTAGTAGTGTGAATATGTTTAAAAATAGAATTGACAGATATCTGATAAGGGCGGGCTACACATAGATGAGAAAATTGTTGGACTCTCGATAAGCCAATGGCTTCCTTGTCCACTTGCCATCTAGAACTTGTTCGAGATGGCAATCTTGTTAAATCTTGTTAAATATGACCAACAACTATGAAGATAAAAGCGCATGCTCCGCCTTCTGGTCCAAGTCTTTCAATCTCGGAGGCTGCTGTTAGTCGCAACTACTTAAAGCTGCTTCCTCAAATGGTTCAGCCCATCGCGAATCCGGCTCATTTATGTCCCGATGTGTAGTGAGTGGCTAGTGTAAGTAATGTGCACAGTCTGTTTAATAAAAATGCCTATTTTTGTTCAAATCATCGACTTCGACGCCACATTAACAGCTATTTGTGTTTTACCTGTGTCATATCCGACATTGTGAGATGATTATATCGTGTTTACACGTAAAACATGATCCGAACGTATTCCATTCTTCATTCTTTACTGTTCTTTGTTCGACACACACAATGGGTTGACGTGTGAGTGACGTCTTGAGTTAGTTCAAACAATAGTCATCCGCTTTGAAATCGCCGTAAACATGGTAAGTGATACAAGGTTTTAAGGATGGTCGACCTTGAATCGTTGAAGGACGGAAAGCAGCCAGTGTGTGTGTGTGTGTGTGTGTGTGTGTGTGTGTGTGTGTGTGTGTGTGTGTGTGTGTGTGTGTGTGTGTGTGTGTGTGTGTGTGTGTGTGTGTGTGTGTGTGTGTGTGTGTGTGTGTGTGTGTGTGTGTGTGTGTGTGTGTGTGTGTGTGTGTGTGTGTGTGTGTGTGTGTGTGTGTGTGTGTGTGTGTGTGTGTGTGTGTGTGTGTGTGTGTGTGTGTGTGTGTGTGTGTGTGTATGTGCGTGTGATTGAGTGGGTGTGTGCGGTCGTACCCGCGCCTGCGTGCGCGCATGACTGCCTATACATTTGTGAACAACACATATTCTAGCACCTTCCGAATACCACAAACCCGTGCAAACTGTGGACATAGAAATTAACGGGTGATCCCATGACAACAGTCCCGTTCTCCTCCACACAGTGGCGGCGCCGGTTACGTCATCAGCCGTGAGGCGCTCAACAGACTGGCGCACCGCCCGGACGGTAGATGTCGCGACGACGGGCCCGGTGAAGATGTCATGATCGGGGCCTGTCTGGACAAGCTCGGGGTGAAACTAGGGGACTCGCGCGACTACCTCGAGCGCCATCGTTTCCACCCTTTCCGCCTGTCGAATCACCTGAGGGGTACCTGTCCCCTGTGGTATTATCGGCACAGTAAATACGAGGACACAGGAGTAAGTGTGTTAGGCGATTATCGTCGTAAAAGAACGATATTGTTTAACATATTAAGTTTATTGGGACATTTTTCACCAAGCGCAGGTGCTGATTAGAAGATTTAGGGATTCGTTGGGTGCGTGGGTGGGTCGGATGGTGGGAGGGTCGGTCGACTAATATATCAGTCAGGCAGAGAGTCAATCAGTCAGTCATGCGTTCAGGCAAACTTGATGTTTGATGGGATACTCCATAAACAACTGATGACACCTAAGCTGGGGCAGGTGCGGTGCGTGGTGTCGACTGTCAGTCATGTCAAACAGATGTGGAAATATGATCCCATTAATGACCGAAGCGGGCTGTGTCGCCTGCCTTGTCTCTATATTCTTGCGTCATACTTCTGTCTAAGCAAACCAGCGTTTATCTCGACGACATCGCATGTTTTATATTACATGTATATCGACTTACATACTCAACTAATTTGGTGCAGAGCATTTCTATTGAATTTTCATTGGGGCAACCTCCCAAAAGGGCACTTCCAATGCTGTTTCGCGACCTTGCCTCCGTTTTAAATTCCATTAAAATGGCTTGCTAAGGAATGATGGGGTAGGATTGGGGGGAAGTTGGCGGGGGGGGGTGAAATGACTGGGATGCCTCTTTGCATGTAAAAAACGCCCTGTTTGATGGTCAAATTTTGAGAAATGTAAACGAAATGGGTGCCTTATTTGGCGAATACTGGCACTGTACAAGACGCCATAATAATAATAATAATAATAATAATTTCGGCAATTTTATAGCACGTATTTCTGTACTAGACAGATCAATGTGCTTTACAAAAAAATATTACATAAATAAATTCATAAATAAAATAAAAACATAATTATGCACATCATTATTATTACACACACTTTATTTCAGAATGCAGACAGTATCAGCGATTACCCCGTGAGCTTCCATTACATCACCGGTAACCGCATGGTCGAATTCGATCACTTCATCTATCGCGTCCACGTCTACGGCATAATTGGTGGACTGCAGTCTGTCAATCCGACAGTGGCGCCCTCAAGCGAATCTACCAAAACGACAGTATCGCCATCTAGCAAACTAAAACGAACAGAAGGACCGCGAAATTAGCAGCCAATAAAAAAATGCAATTGTAGACTCTGCGTGGAGTATTAGAGTATTTGAGGTAGTGTAATAGTTTAGTATTTGAAGTATTGGAGTATTTGAAGTAGTGGAGAATTTGAAGGCTGGTATTAAATAGGGACATGGTTTTGTGTAAAAAGTGTGTTATCACAATATCAGTAAATATTTCGAAAATAAACACACAAGAATGGCATTTGACTATAAATGGCATTTGAATATAAATGACTGAACATGTTGCGCACAAAAACACATTTAATCACATTTTTCGAAGCTCAAATTCGCATATTTAACCTGCATTGAAAGCCATGTTTCCCTTTTTATTCGCAAGATGGCGATACTCAACTAAACAAAACTAAATCAAAGTCTCTAGGCAGGTCTATGGATATAGTTCTATAGCGCACAACTGAACAACTTACAGCAGCGGATCCGGGGGGGGGGGGGTTATGGGTCTCAAGACCCCCTAGGCCGTGGAAGGGGGACTTGTGTCCGTGGCAAATATTACGGTAAAAGAACACGAAGGGGAGACCGGGACTAGTCCGCCCCCGGGAAAAGTGCGCCAAAATTTAGTAATTTCGGTCCCACTATTAAGTCACATGATCATCAAACTACATACAGCGCAGTGTTCGAAATGACCACTGACTCTTGGGGGTCCCCTAAAAATGTTGGTTATCCCCCCGAAATCTTTAAAAATCGTCTTTTTAGACACCGTAATGGCTATTAGCGCCTATTTTTGTCAAAACACTTGCTGGCATAGCGACCTGTAGTTATTTTACCAACTTACGTTGAATGCACTTGTTGTAAGTCGCTCTAGATAAGGGCGTCTGCTAAATGATTACATTGTAAATTGTGGTATAAACCATTGTTATTCGAGTAATGCGCTTGCAGACACAGTGCTCTGTAATTCTGCGAAGTAAAATACAAAGGTAAAATGTGCCTCAACTAGACACTCGTTGGTGGCATTACTGCAGACACCCAACAGATGGCGCCCTTAACCATAGAACATACAAATATTACGATAAAACAATGATATGAGTGGAAAGATTTAAGACGTTTTTAACTTAGATTAACTGAATGACAACAGAGTGAGCTGAATGAATCAGCTAAACTTCAAATATAATGATGTCGAATCCTGCGAAAACCGTCAAGTTCTGCGAAAACAGCCAAATTCTTGCTGCGAGATCGGTCGAGTTCTGCGAAAACCATCGAGTTCTTGTTGCGAAAAAAGTCGCATTGTTAGACATTCAGAGTGCTGAGTAAAACCTGTATATCAGAGCTATTGTTTCGATCTTGCGTTGTTGCTCTATCCAGTGTCAGTGATATTTAGTTGCCGCTCTCCAAATATGTCTCTGATTCGGGCACGTCCGCCTATGTGCCACGGGGCAAGTTCGTCCCTAGGATATCTGGTGTAAAATGCTCAGGATCACTTGTGAACATAAACCCAATAACATGCACTCTTATATAGACTTCCAATTGTCCAGTTTAGTGTTAATTTATAGTAAAAAAATTACGAAACCAGATTTTTATTTCACCATTTTCTAGCGGATTTCTGGCGAAACCTAGCAGATTTCGTTTGATGTGGGTATATTCCGTAGCTTGAGCGATAACGACGCTTGATCGGAATATGACTGCTCGAGACCGATTATCCAAAGAAAGATGTTTTACGGATTCATACAGAATTTCAAGTAAAAAACACGGATTTTAACCAAATAAACGGGCAGTCTGCATTCCATGCTATTGTCTATAGAAAGCAAGATATTAGTGATAACTTTGATATTTGCTGGGTGCATTCGGACAAGAAACATTGACAAAAGCACAATCTTGTCGCTCTGTGTGGAAGCAATGCGCCAGGCCTCTCGTGCCTAGCGTTCTATACTTACGACGGCATGACACCATGTAAAGTTTCCGGAACTCGCCTTCTGCCAGACATCATGGTGGACGTTTGATGTATATTTTGTAATAAGCAATGTACTTCATAAGCGGATCCAGAGGGGGTGTCCAGGGGGTCCGGACCCCCCCTTTAAGAACCAACAAATATTTTGCAATTGCATGTCAACGGGGGACAAAGACATTGCCAAGAAACAACACGATGTCAAAATTGTCGCTTACTACGTACGAATTCTTTAGTAGCAGGCCGACGTTTTCAGACACTGATCTAGAGCAGGCTATGTACTTGGCGTCCAGGGGATCCCCAAAGTTATTCTTAGCATTAACGGTGACGTCGTTCATAGATGCACTGAACACGCACACCGCACGCACGTATAAACACACATGCCCACCTCATGTTTGACCATGTCTCCCCGCGAAAGAATGAACATACTGTTGGAATGTTTGGCGCTCATAGAAGTGTTTGGCGCAGTTGCTGGATCTGCGCAATCTGCCGATTGCGCTCAATTGCCCTGCGCAATCCTCGGATACTCGAAGATCTGCAGATTGCGCACCCATGTGCAGATTGTGCAGATCCAGCAAAGGCGCCCAACAGACGCGCTGGTCGTTTGATGAAAATCGTCTGCATCAGTTCTTCGGACCGGACTTTCAAGATAACAACTGGCATTTTTACATTTAAAAAAATATTCATAGAAAGGAACAAACTGAAAATGTTCCCAGGCTACATACTGTATATATAAATCAACGTGATTCAAATCAGGTGTGCTAATATTATCACATTGGAAAAAGCAACGTGTAGTGGAGTTTGTTGCGTAATGATTAACAGATCTGATGATCAACAACAGTTATTAAAGCACAGCTGATATAACCAGTTTGTAACCAGAGTTTCTAGTATCTATTTGTTTCCAGCACCCGGCAACGTTCTATTAACTGATTATAGTCTTTATAATTATATTGTGGTTAGAATGTTATGGTCTTTTGAGGTCTCATTCAACTAGTTAGCCTTTTCCGAACTTTATCGCCAAGCCGACCTCAGTGGTTCTTTAACGTCCCAAATTGAGACGGGACCGACATTAACGTGATCTCAGAGTTACGAGGGATACGCGTTCCACAGTGTTGAGAGCCAGGGTTATAAACCAAACCTACCGTGTCCGGTTTTCGTCTTGAATTCAGAACTTTGGAATGAAAGGCGTGTTCCTCTGTCTATGGTGTATGTATTTCTATGATGCGTTTTAATTTACATGGTGCAAAGGTATCAGGAAACGTTTTAATGTACCAGTGTGCACTCACTGTTTTTATATGGCACTACTACTACTTTTAGCAGAATGTCGCCCGATTCAAATTCAGACCATGAATGGAATGGTGCGTTTTATTCAGAGTAGTTTAAAACGCACCAACATTTTGGATAGGCTCTCTTGAGAGGACAATCTAGCCCTTCGGGGTATTGGTTCATATATGTCTAAAAGTTTCAATTACACCTTGTCTCAGTTCAAACTTGATGCCAAGACTTTCTGTAATATGAAAATTAGCTGCTTTTATTGTATCATTCAGAACCAATATCAGAAGGGGCTGGATGAGAAGCTATTAAACACAGTTTCCTTGGCGAAGGATGTGATGAATAATATAGAAAATGCGTGTAGAACTTTTATAGTCTCTTTGTGCGCAAAAATACTTCAATTGTAACTGAATTGTACACATTGTCGTACGAATAAATATATATTTTTACTATTACTACACTACCTTGCCTCTAGTTTGCAATAATGCAGATACAGAGTTAAGACGATTATATGTTGTTTTAGTCAATTGTAGCATTTTTTATTAAACATTTGCTTTTACGTTGTTGTAGTCTATATTGCAATAAATGGCACATGACAGATGTTTAATATTGTCTTTTCGTTTGGACATTTTCAGATACACCACAGTTTCTTCGTAGGAACAGGCCTACCTACAGGTTAAACAGGCCTACCTACAGGTTAAACAGGCCTACCTACAAGTGTAAGTTAAACAAAATCCGCTGCGTTTTGTCGAAACTCTAGACTCAAAAGTAGTTGCACCTCGTCTACTGTAAATTTGACATTCGAAGTAGTACTTATGTGACGAATGCAAGAAAATATATAGGGCTACTTTAAAACGATTTTTATATCTTGAGCAAATCCGTATTAAAATGGGACACGATCGTATTCCTCCCAAAAATCCGTATTGTATATCGTACGATGTCGCATGTCTGAATTTTGGGCTGAATACATTAGGTCATAATTATCCTAATTACACAATGTCAAGTGTTTTGTCTAAAAAAAACGTCAAATAGGGGGCACACACGCACGCAGGTATTCATGCATGCGTGCGTATAGGCTATATGTGACACTGCGTGTATGCAAATTCAATGAGCAGCCACGGACCACCCGTAAAACGAGACACGAATACGAAAACCGGACACGAAATTAAAACCAACCGCATTTATTTATAGTAAACAATATTAAATAACATTACACCATGGTTTATTACCGCAGGACGCGAGCACTGGGTTGGTAAACCCCGTCACGTAGTCACGTTGTAACAGGTGCGACGATACGCGTTAAACTTGTGGTTTCAGCACCACGAAAACAGTTACACATATATACAATACAAACCCTTCACACAGCCTAAAAATACGATTCTAACGCATAGCATTTACGCATTACATGCGTTATTGTTTCCACTCGTGACGTCTGATTTCGACAAAATCATTCCTCGCAAGCAAAGTGACCGGTTTTATCGCGATGATACACCAAACAATGACAACGCCTTTTTGGTAGCTAGCCACTCCTCTTGAAGTTACGCCGTCACACGACTACATAATGGTGCTATTATATTTACGCATACACAGGACTTACACGTTATCACTGGAAATGAATCACAGATGTTGAACGCACAATAACAAAGTTAGCACTTAACGCTGCAACAGGAACGGGCGTCGGCTGCACAATAAAACACCGGAATAAATATTAAACAGGCACTTCTCACGATGAGTTCGCATTGTGCGTTGAGTGAGCACGTGTCCAATGACGTCACCGTTGACATGACTACCCATAATACAATAGGAGCACAAACAATTATGTCGTCGTGACCTTTCGCAATATTACACAGTAATATATAACCGTGCTGCTAATACTGTGAGACACACGGTGATTGTACTGTTATGATCGCACACTCCAAGTCTCAAGTCTGACGATTTTAAACATTACGTCGTTGTTTTCTTTACACAGTGTTCTGCGTATTCGCTAGGTGGTAGTAGACTATGATAGCACAATCCAAGTCTTAGTACGAGATCTTTATTGTGCGCCGAATATAGACCGTTCTACACATTGCGTCGTTACAACAATCATTTCTGCTTGAGCAACAATCAAGAGCTAAATTGCAACTGTATGTACACCCTCCAACTTCTGCTCTAGAATCCTTTCAGCAGACAAACGTATTTCCCCGAATGTTCGTTGTCGCTTCATTGGCAAATACTTTGTTGACAGCATATGTTGTTGATCAGACGTGGCAGTTATGATAGTTCGGAACGACTTCGCAAAATATAGGCCCACACACCGGGAAATATCCCTAATAAAGTATCAAATAAGCTCCAACCAACTGGCTAATATTCGCGAATTTTTTCACACTTTAAAGGTTGCTGATTGCTGATTTGTGTTGTCGATTATAACAACATCATCGGCTATTTAATCTATGAATATACGAATCAGGCCAGGCTTTTTATTTTTTATGCCTTACGGGCAGATTTGTCAGAAAGCAGTGACGGGTATGAGAATAAAAATAAAATTTAAATAACAGGAAATCATAGTGTCACGTGATATAAGGGTTTACACCGCACTCATCTAGCGAAAACATGATGCCCCAAGAAGGCAAACTTGTTAAACACTCATTTGGGTGGTCAGCCTACTAACACAAGAACCGTCTTCGAAAAGACGGCATTTACACACGGCAATTAGTTGTTTCGTTGCAACAAAACTTAGAAGAAAATTATTATTTGACACATGTCTCTCCATTACTTTTTAATTCAGTGCAAAATCAGTACAACTTTAATTCAATATCCTTTCCTTCCTTTCTTTCTAGCTATATATCATGACATTTCTGGGAAGGCGTTAGAAACGAGGAAAGGGGATGCTTTTCAAAGGATGAAAAGGCGGTGTGGGGATCCAGAATGATCCGTTTTTGTGGGAAAGGGGTATAGAAATTAACTGTGAATTCTCGTTTTGCTGTTTGGTGCAAAACCCGAGCAGCAGAGTAGAGCCACCGGGAGTTTTTCTTTCATCAACAGTAAAAACATTTTTTGTTTGTTTAACGTTGTTTAACATTATTTTATATCCAGGAAGTTCATGTCGGTGGGCCCGTAAAACATAAAATGAAAAAGTCTGGCCTAATTGAAATTACTTACACATTTTGTGAAAAACAAGCACCTGGCGATATCGGCCAAACAGAAACCTGTAAACTTCTCGCAGTCAATCAAGAGCAAAATTCGAAATTCCCTTGCAGCGTGTGCGACAGATGATGGCGCCATCACCCGGGATTATGCAGACTAGACAGGGACACACGACTTAGTTTTCAGTCGGTCGTCAGGCATCCTCGTCTTCGTCGTAGTCGTCAAGGACGACGGGCGTGCTGTTCGTTGATTGGCCACTGCTGGACGTGGCGCGACTCGAGCCTGCGCTCTGACTGCGTCTGTCGGCGTCTTTGGCAGAGAGGCGGGAGGTTCGTCTCGACGTTACCTCCGGTTGGACGCCGTCCGCCCAGCACTGCTGCTTGATGCTGATCTCCTTAATACGGTTGCGTCGGTCGCTCATCGACACCTTCTTGCGCATGAAGTGAGTCATTCGCTTCATGTCTTTACGCAGCTGCAACCGAAGCGTTCGTTTAGACTCTAGCCGACAGGTGGCAGATATGTCGCTACTGCGGACATGTACTAAATAGTTTTACCTTCCCATGCGAGTACAGGGAAATAAAAAGGTCACATATAATAATACTATAACTCCATACCATTCTCTAATACTATCACAATCGTCACGAAAACTCAAAAGTATGTTCTACTACTACTACTGCTGCTGCTGCAACTGTTGCGGCTGCTACTAAAACTAATAATAATAATAATGATAATAATGCGAACACTAGCATTGCGCCTAAATCCTCTGAAGCCCAACATTTAAGTTTTAGGATCTCTCGAAATCGATATGTTAAAGTTGTCAACAGATGGATTGATACGCCAGAGAGCCAGGGAGCCAGGGAGCCGTCGTCTGAAGACATCCATATTTTTCCAAATTTATATACCGATTTTAAGATTGCCTAAAACTTTCATTTTGATGCGCCTCTGTGTTCTTTTTCTTTTCCTTCTTGTTATTATTATTGTTATTGATATTGTTATTATTGTTATTGATATTGTTATTATTGTTGTTGATATGGAGAGAGCTAACAATGTAAGATGCATCTTTAGCGAGACTCGTCGTGTAGGCACATTAAACTCGCCTCTGTATTATCAATCGTCAGCCCCACTGTGACGAACAAAGAACTTTAGTAGGAAGTATTAAATACGTTTGGATCACGTTTTCTGCGTAAACACGATATAACAATCTCACAATGTCGAATATGACACCAATAAAACACACACGGCTGTTAAGATGGCTTCGAATTACGCGTCGCCGGTTCGTGTTCTCCGATTTGTCGTCGACCCAGGAAGTATGTAGCACTTAAAGGTGCCTCCTCAGTTCGATTGTTTTGCTAATCTCAGTTTAAATTCATTTTGTGAAAATTCAAACCAGCCTAGTATCCACTGCGACATGCGACCTTTTTGTGTGAAATCATCAGCCAGACTGTTAAACTATTTAATTTTTTATCCAGCATTTATTGAAGTGACAATGGAAACGCTGAAAAGCCCTTGGAGAAATGTCATAACTATGTCATGTGATCGGCGAGAGGATGTAAGTCATGATCAGCACTGGCCCCGTAAAGTGTTTACTGTTTTGGATATTCGTTATTTTTAGCCTTACCAGATCTAACGACTAAAGTCGATGATTTCAAAAAAAATACGCACTGTTTTATATAATGTTTATTAAAGATATTACTTAAACTATTCACACACACTACATATTTGGACATCAGCGAGCCAGTTTCGTGACAGGCTAAATCAGTTGAGGATGAAGTTTTAAACTTGCCTCTGTATAGCAATCTGAATCGTCAGTCGTTCTACAACCGTGTATTCTATTTATTTATGTCCATCATCTTTTTAAGGGCGTGCGTACCTGAGGCCAGATCCCCCGTCGTAAGCTGCCGTTGCCGTTGGGGCTGGATATATTCGTGGCCGTGTCGCTCGACATGTCTGTGTTCCCTGTAAGCAACGACGACTCGTTTATCTGCAACAAAACAACCATTGCCGTAAGTGGCCTGTGATGTGTAGCAATACAAACCGGTTTATTGGGAAATAATGGTAGAGACGTGTAAGCTTTAATATCACATATCGAACGGTAGACCGGATACTTACGAGACACAACCAACTAAGAGACGTAGTATCACCTATTGTAGTGTTGAGCTGAAACTTACGAGACACAACCAACTGATTATATCCGCCACTGAGAATACCGACCGAGCAAAGGACAGGGCGGAACAGGAAGTAGAAAACGGAACAGGAAGTAACTTATAGACCCGTAATCGCGATTGCAGGCGCACGCGCACACACGCGCACGTACACACACACGCGCGCGCGCGCGCGAACGAGCGCACACAATTGACGACTCGCTATCGGACGTCATGACGTCACACGACTTATATCATACGACACCAAGTTGAAACGTACGTATATGAGGGTTGCTGCAGTGCAGACAGATTCCGACAGGTTTATACTTGGTATTATTGTCCATAGAACGTGACCGTGAATATGCCACTAACCAAACAATGTCCCGACAAAATCCCTAGCCTTTGTGTCTATACAATAACTTTTATCTATAACACGATCGCACAACACGACATTTCATTGACTAATCCGTCTCTAAGAGGTGGAGAATCAACAAATGTAAACAGTTATTGTATCTATTGTACACGTGTATCTCGGTCTATAATATTTGTTTGGAGTGTTAGCTTAAGCTCGCCAACATGACAAAGACTCGGAGGAGGTGCGCACGCGGTGGGGAATACAGCACAGCCGTCGTGGTAGGACTCGCCAAGCAGCACAGCCAGAGTTCGCAACACGGGTCTTGTCAATACTAAAGCAGACTTAGCGAAGAAGCATTAAATCGTCACGTCTCCGTACGTGCACGTGTGTACACGTATATAGGCACAGACAAAAGAATGCAAGTCACCGGAAAGCATTAGTCTGACTGCGTACTACAGTCTATCAACCGGCGGTGTCTGCGTACTTGTTTCGTACTATGCAATGTGTGCGTATGTGTGTGTGCGTGCGTGCGTGCGTGTGTGGGGGAATGTGTGTGTGTGTGTGTGTGTGTGCGTGCGTGCGTGCGTGCGTGCGTGCGTGCGTGCGTGCGTGCGTGCGTGCGTGCGTGCGTGCGTGCGTGCGTGATAGAAGGGGACTAAATGAAACTAACTGCAAACCTCGAAACCGCTTGACCCAGAAAACAAAGCAAATACGGGTCAACGCACTAAGTCTACAGGCAGATGTGCTGTGTAAATGTGCGTATTATCATAATCACCCATGACTGTTAGCAGAATAGCTTACGCATAGTTGAATATGCCGAGGGACTGACACCGATTGTTCCCGAGCAAAGAATTGACAAGTGAGCGACTCGACTGAACGGATTGTAAATATAAATATGTGCCATCACGCAGGTGCGAAATAGTAAAGCGTTGAACGATAACACGGGAGACTTTGTTCAACAAACCGTGCATCGCATCTTTCACACACTATAAACGTGTTCATTCCTTCTCAATGAAGGCCTCGAAACTCAGGAAAGCCCGAGTCTTTGCTACCTGCAAAATATTGGAGTAAGTTTGGAAGTCGGGTCTTGACATCAAACTGGCCTTCTTCATAGCTTCTTCAAACTGGCCTTCTTCATAGCTTGTGTTGAGAGTGTCCTACTGCAAGGATCCGAAATATGGACATTTACCCGCAACTTTGAAGACCGGAGAGATGGGTGTTACACCAACCTTTCGTGGCGAGCGTTGGATATTCGATGGCAGGACCATGTAATTAACGCACAACTGTACACTGACTTATCAGGAAAGCTCCAGTGGCACAGATGGGCGGCACAGGAAAGCCCCAGTGGCACAGCTGGGCGGCACAGGAAAGCTCCAGTGGCACAGCTGGGCGGCACAGGGAAGCCCCAGTGGCATAGCTGGGCGGCACAGGAAAGCTCCAGTGGCACAGTTGGGTGGCACAGGAAAGCCCCAGTGGCATAGCTGGGCGGCACAGGAAAGCCCCAGTGGCACAGTTGGGCGGCACAGGAAGCCCCAGTGGCACAGCTGGGCGGCACAGGAAAGCCCCAGTGGCACAGCTGGGCGGTACAGGAAAGCCCCAGTGGCATAGCTGGGCGTCACAGGAAAGCTCCAGTGGCATAGCTGGGCGGCACAGGAAAGCTCCAGTGGCACAGCTGGGCGGCACAGGGAAGCCCCAGTGGCACAGCTGGGCGGCACAGGAAGCCCCAGAGGCATAGCTGGGCGGCACTGGAAAGCTCCAGTGGCACAGCTGGGCGGCACAGGGAATCCCCAGTGGCACAGTTGGGCGGCACAGGGAATCCCCAGTGGCACAGTTGGGCGGCACAGGAAAGCCCCAGTGGCACAGCTGGGCGGTACAGGAAAGCCCCATGACGTACCATGATCTGCTCGCCATAGATACATGTAGGCTTTAAGCCAGCTGAGGACATGTCACTGGTGAAAAACGAAAGCGAATGGAGGGATTACTTTGTTGTTTCCGTTCACGGACGTCGGGAGAAAGTGATTCAGTCTCGGTATGTTGCGAAGTAAACAACTGGGATTAATAGAGGCTATTTTTCGACTCTATAAACGTATTTGAATGTCGGCATGTTAGTGATGGGAATGCTCCCCAAATTAATTATCGTGAAACTAGTGACGATTATATAAAATTAAACATCGCACGTATGAAATTGTTAACCGATTAGAAACTTACCCTTTTGTTTTGGTACGCTGCTGGGCCTCGGTTTCCCGAGATGTTTAACCCGATAGAAGTGTTTTATTGTACTGTACTCCCCGTGTACTCCCCGTGTACTGTACTGTACTGTACTGTACTGCACTGCACTGCACTGCACTGCACTGCACTGCACTGCACTGTATAACCGCATATTAGTGTGAGCATTCAGACGTACGTGCATTCCGCGCAAGTAAGTACATTCATTGTGTCGGTACAGTTATTTTATCATGTTAGTGAATTACATTAATTACCATTCACTCACAATTGGTTGACCCCCCCCTAGAGATTGTTGAAAACTTGACCTTTTCTTCGCATGAATCATAACTCTTTGAAAAGGAGATAAAACAAGTGTGTTTACTTGTTGATGTTGTGGTCAATGCGGTTGATTATTGTAATAAGATGCACTATTGTAGGGCGGTATTTGCATATTGTATTCAACATAATCACATGTTTACACGCTACAGTCGGTAGACCAAACATGTTTATGCACGTTTCGGAGATATCCATATGAATTGATATGACCTCCACATGCAGAGAACTCGGTGCAGTATTAGTGCGCGATGTTGTCTGTGTTGCAGTCTTACGAACATTGCTGCTAACATTTATAGTTGGCAAACCTATGGGATATTAATTAATTGTGGTGACAGGCCCAACACATTTTGTGGTGAAGTTCACGTACAAAAATACTGGACCGTCTGACGAGATGGCACCGATGTATAGGCTCACAGAGTAAGCCCAAAAAAATGCCCCTCTAGATTTACACCAGACTATCCTCGCGCGGAGCCTACCTGTATTAGCCAACCACCAGTAATATTGACATCACTCACACCACTCACACCTGGCAGGACATCAAGAAAGAACGGAACACTTCCAAACGGAGGCAAAGACTTGCAACCCCGAGGTTTGGCATTCTGAAACGGATTCTTGCGGGATACTTTCTGTAGTCAACTTTGGGCCTTAGAAGGGAAGATGAAAGGGGCAGACTAAACCAACATGGTGATGAATCGTGGAAGAAGTCGCTGGGTCGACACGTGGTACAGCGGCAGGGAGAGCCCAAGACACAGGGAACTGGCGAGATCTTGTGCGAGCCTTATGTGCCACACCTGTGCTAGAAGAGGATAAGTAAATGTGAAAATAATATAATGAATATGTCCAGTCTACATTGAAGACACAGGCAAAGCCTTACGTCGAATAATAAATAGAAAAGTAATCAAAGCTGGACACCATATCTGAGTCAATACACACACACGCACATACTACCACACTGATTAAACAACCGCCTATATTGACTATGCTCACCGTGGGAGTCGTGGAAGGTGCACTAGCTATCGTATCCCCAGGCCCCTTCGTTGTCACCTGTGTCATCGTGTCGATTATTATCGAGTCTGTGGTGTCATCGTTTACCGACGTGTCAACTGATGTGACAACAGACGTGTCGATTGTCGCGTTTGTAAACATGTTTGTTCCAGGGTCCGTTATGGCGTCTGTACTCACAAACGTGTTCGTTTCAGGGTGCGTTACGGCGTCCGTGCTCGTAAACATGTTCGTTACATTGTCCGTTGCGTCGCCCGGGGCCGCTGTTGCAGCCACCATCGCGTTCTTTCTTGTACGTTTCTTCTTTGCGTGCTTCACTTTGATCGGTTTTTCCATGACACCGTTCGTTGCGTCCGTGACACTGTCCGTTGTGTTCAAATGTGCGTCCATGATGTGTGTAGAGGCTTTCTCAGTCTGAGCCATGGTTCCTTGACTAGTCGTCTGCTGGCTAGTGCTGGGGGTATGCGCTATCGCAGACGAACGTCTTCGGCAACACTGAAAGACCGCGGTAATTACGGTATCGACTCGGCGGCCGCGCGAGTGATCACCGTGACGCCATACATATTCAGCACTAGCGCGGATCTCCAAGGTAAACACGTCAAAACATTCCGCGCTGCCTGTTCGCCACTGGCGTTCTCCATACACGACGTCTTGACTCAAGTCACGACTGTCGTCACTGTGGTCGTCTTGGCGATTGAACCCCGCGGAGGTCTTTCGCATTGTCCGCCGCAGTTGATGACGTCTTTGTCTTGTGAGTTGCCGTACTTGTGAGTTGGGTCGCGATGACGGTGTAGGCACGGCCGCTTGCTATTTGAGGGACACTGGATTAAGACACGTGTTATCTCAATATGCATCCATCGAAAACACTTGTTCGTCATTGTTGTTGTAGTGATGACAGACAATTGCTGAAACTCTAATGCTAGGCGTACATTGATAAACTTTTGTTGCGAGTCGCAAATAAACACACGACTCGCAACAAAAGTTTTTATTAAACATTGTTAATAAAGGCAGTGTTAAAGAATATTAGCAAATATATCATTAAATGTCTTGTTATTATTGTCGTTATCTTCGGTGGTTTTGTTCTAGATTTTCATTGACGCACACGTGTCACAATCCTTGCCGATTGTGCGTAAATTGGTGTTGATAAAGGGGCGTTATTTTCCACTGCTCCTATCGACAGCCTTCTCCCTCCACGTGACGTCCCCCTCAGCCTTTCTCACGTTCCTCTTAACGCATTCCTCCCGTCTTATAGGTGGTCTGTTTCCCCGCGACCTCGCTGTTTCGATCACCGCCTATCTTCTCTCCGTCATCATTTGGGCTTCTTAATAATAATCCCCGAATTGCATTCCAATATGGCCATGTATAATTAATTGTACTGCTATAGCAGACAATAAGCTGTGGTGAAGATGATTATGTCGATTGAACAGGTCAAGTCATTTGCCTACTGTGGTTTTAAGCGGAACTTCCAATGGCGTCGTTCCCCGCCTCGTTCTGTTGTGGTGTGGTTGTGACATGGTCGTGATATAGTGTCAAAGTCACGACATTGTGGTATGTTTGTGACATTATGGTACGGTTGTGAAATTATTGTGACATGGTTGTGCCATAGTGACACGTTCAGGAATGTCTCGTTAATGAAATGTGTCGTATACAAATTGGATAGTACTGAAATGTCCGTAGACTAAATGAGCGTAGACTAAATGTCCATATATTAAATGTTCTTAGATTAGTAAAGGTCCATAGATGAAACGGCCGTAGATAAAATATATACGATGTGTCCGCCTGTTCAGTAACATACTTTTGATTACAACGTTCCCACTCAGTTTAAAGTCAACAACGGTGACAGTTGCGATAGTCTAGCGATTAGCAAAGCTATGTTCCGTGTCAAATGTTAATAGGTCGGGCCACTTCAGTTCATTTCATGACCAACATTGAAAATAAAATGGCACAACTGACCACGCTAAGTAACGCCCAATGGATCGGTGTCCGCCTGACAACGACACATTGGTTCAGTGTTTCAGTCTTTTGCAGCATTATTAATGATAACATCTTGTACGAAGAAATAACGTGTGTGTGTGTGTGTGTGTGTGTGCGTGCGTGCGTGCGTGCGTGCGTTCGTTCGTGCGTGCGCGTGTCCCCTGATAATGTTTATCTCCATGTCACAGCGGACTAACCAGTAGGAATAAACATCAACATATAATTGTCAATATGAAAACAAAGTGTAATTGTCGACATTATCGCCGTGGCGCAGTGAACACGGTACTGCCATCGACGCCCAACACCGAGAAACTGCGGCGTTGATCCACGGTTAGGCTGTTGGAACGTTTCTAGTTGAAACTCAGGCCTCTCTATTGTTGTGTCTAAATTCAATGCATTTCTAGTTAGCCACATGAATGTTCTATTTCAAAAGCGATCGTTTGCAACATTAGATAGCAGGACAACATGCAAATGACAATAATCAGTGGTCGGTGGTCATTATTGGACGAAGACGACGAATATCTTTACGAATGAGGAACCTATGTGACATAATGAGATATAAATATGTTTAGGGAATACATTTACAGTAAATGACGGTATGCACATTATGGCCCGAACTAATATGGTTACATATAGTAGAAAGTATTACGCACTTAAACGAGAATGTTTTTTCAGAAACATAACATCATATGCCTGAGTTGCACATTCGTCTTGTTGTCACATCATATTTAGTAGTTGTGGTGACAACTCGTTCTCGTCATAGTGTGACTCTCAGCGAGCCATGTCGCATATTAGCTAATCTACGAGGCGCTGCGACACGTTAAAGACATGAACCACTTAATCACAAACTAGCGACAGATTAGAAGCGTTTAAACATCTATGCACCCAGAATGATCAACTTCATTGCTACTAGCTGCGTTAAAACTACGCGCCCAATTCCTTCTCGGTTGGCTCTAAACGAGCGTCGAGAATATTTTTTATAAGAGTCAAATTATTAATACGCTACCTTTGCCGAACGTGTACGACGTAAGGTAAACCTCAATCTCGAATTCTACAGTGTTAAATTAGCAGTAATAATTTATTAAAGCCAACGTACCTGTTAATGGTGAGACGTACGTTAACGCTACTAGAGAAACGTACAGTATTTGCAATATTCTCGCAAGCTGTAAATAAGCTCCTCGTATGAATGTAATAGACAACAAATGGCCAACAGAAGAGAACGTCGTCACTAGACACAATTCATGCCATTGTTACCCGGTAGGGGTAGAACTTGAAAACATTATGCAAATCACCGATGCGACCCATGACAAACAAACACGGCGCAATCGTCACGGTTGAATGCGTAACCGTCACGGTTAACAACGATGAGTGCGTTCTTTATTCAGTGCGTTCTTGCTTTGTGTCGCGTTCACTTCATTGTGACTTGTGACAAGACGGTCAATGGTAATGGGTGAAGTGATATTAGGATAAGGCGACGTTGATTGGGTTTGCGTCGCGTTGAAGAGACCGTGTGTGGTAATCGTTGAGTAAATGAACAGTCGGACAAGGACAACGCATCGTTAACTGTTGTTAACAACGGATAAACACTCGGTGATATATGATGCGGCGCACCGATTATCACAGCAGATACCTTTGTTGTTGTCCTTTGTTGTTGTTGTTGTTGTCATTACAATTCTTGCACCTAATTCGTGCAGAGCCGCTGAACCTCATTCACGAACTCTGGCACCGCCGGGTAATTATCTCCAGTCACAGTGCACACTTAACATGACAGCGTCTCAGAAAAAGTTTGCAAATAGTTTTTATTACTCTACATCGGCATAAGAAACTACGCCTTCTCACAATGCGTCTTTGTAGGACTGGAACGACCTTCCACAGCGAACAGTGGAAGCGGAAAGCATCTTCGCCTTCGATGAAATAATGATTGATACGCACCAACCACGGCTCACAACGATACATTATGAATAATAAAAATAGGGGATTCCATTGCTAAAAAGCCTAGAACCCGAATATCCACGCTCCAGCTTCAGGCAACTATAGTTTATATGGATATCTGCTCACAGGGGATGCACGTATTTGAATTTATTATCTGTTGGTTTGGATCTCGTACAGGATCTCGTAAAGGGGGAGGCCAAATGGGAGGCCGGGGGCCAAGGAGGAAGCCAATGGGGAGGCCAGGGGAGGCCAAGAAAGGGCACGGGAAGGCCAAGGGGGGCACGGGGAGGCCAAGTGGGAGGCCAGGGGGAGGTCAGGGGGAGGCCAAGGGAAGGTCAAGGGGAGGCCACGAGGAGGCCAAGTGGGAGGCCAGGGATAGGCCAGGGGGAGGCCAAGGGGAGGCCAAGTGGGAGGCCAGGGGGAGGCCAAGTGGGAGGCCAGGGGGAGGCCAAGTGGGAGGCCAGGGGAGGCCAAGAGGGACACGTAGCTCAACGGAAAAATACGGGAACAAATCAAGACATTTGAGCCAAACGGAGGCACGGCCCAGTGCCCCCAAATACGTCACTGCGATTGGCCATAGCAAATACATTTTCGGATGAAATATCATAATTAGCACCACCATAATTAGCACCACAGAACCCCAGCAATTTAAACAAGCTCTAACCCACTCGGTTTCAAGCAAACACAGCAATGCTGCAATCACTACATGCGCACCCAACCCTGACAGTTGGTCTCCTTAGGCAAGGCAAGGCAAGGCAAGGCAAGGCAAGGCAAGGCAAGGCAAGGCAAGGCAAGGCAAGGCAAGGCAAGGCAAGGCAAACACAAAGGAAACACCAATTTTAAGTTGACGATGTGTGAAATATGCTTGTCGGGGGGGGGGGGGGGGGCAACGTAGACTATTAACAATATTAACAAAATTGCCATCCAAATGAAGCTTCATGTGGCAAGTGGACATGGAAGTAGTTGGCATATCACGAGTCCAACAGTATTAATCTATTAATCTAATCACTTCGGGTCAGAACAATTTTATTTTATTAGGAGGGTGGTTAGCATGCACCCCCAAAAAACAATTGACCATACTGAATTACTGCCCATACCGAATTAGTGCAGAGTAGCTGCGACATTTTATGAATTTGTATTAACGAACGACACATATTTTTTATAAACACAGGTCGCAACTTAGTTACGTAATGGCCGCGTTGTAGCAGCTACAGTCAATAATATTTCCATTTATGTGTTACCGATTGACTCGTAACAATCATCAGATAGTCTATCATAAGAAAACCTCGGTTATCCAGGAAAACCTGTTATTTTGTGCTACAATGTATCGTTTTCGTGTATCCGATTCTACTAACCGATTGACGTGCAAATTTTAACAATTCCGAGTTCATGCAACATAATCCTCTTTAAAGGCGTTCCATCTTCAAACACTGCTGGCCCTAATACGACATTCTTACTGTTTGCCGACCGCCTCTGGAATTATCTCCCAGAGGAAATAGTTACAATTGGGGAGAGAGAACGGTCCAAAAAAGAAGTCAACGCTTTCCTTGGTGCCTTGTGTCAGCGCCTGCCCCCTGAGTGGAGAGGGACATATGCGATGCCAAGAAAGAAACCTACACAGAAAAAACGAAATTACCTCTATAAGCGAAATTACCTGTGTTAACTGTGGTGACAAATCACCCCGCGTCCTGGCAATTTCTTTCACCTCACTTTGCTTGTGACTTTTGGAAGAGGCACCCAAAGCCGTTGGTCCCTTCTACCTGGTGTATATGCCAAGGTAGGCAAAATATCCCACAGGGTTAAATGTGTAACCTGTCGTGGACTCACGGCGCTGGTGATTTCTAAATGTAAAGCTCACTAGAAATCTCCCGCATTAGCCCTGGAAAGAGCTGTTTGGAGTATGTATTAGTATAAGAGAGGATATGTAGAAAACAACGAGTGTACCTCTATCTGCTGCGTTGACGTGAAAGATGAGTCTCTGCGCGTCCGGGCACACCTCACGCGCTGCGGCCGTAAGAAGCAGGGGGTCGGTGGTAGGAACCCTGGATGCATCATGTATTTCTCCACGTCCAGCCGCGCCCGACTCCACGCTCCGTCTCCCGGCACGAACCCCTCCAGTCAGTGGATCGGGACCTTGGTGACGCCGGTCGCGGGTGTTGATTGGAGGACGTCTTGACGCGCTAACGACGTCGCGCAATCGATTGCACGTGACGTCACACGACGCTAAATGAATAGGAATATCGGTGAGCGTAACTTGTCTTGTCTTGTCTTGAAACGCAGCATGATTTAACAAGATTACCACCCAAACAACACGTTCCAGATGGCAGGTGCATTCAAGGCTTATCGAGAGTCCAACAATTTGTCATCTATCTATACATGCATTGACACCCGTCCATCTCAAAAGATAATGGAGTTGCTAGTTGGGTGACAATCAGTTTGTATTGCAGCAACATGTGTTGTGACAAATAAGTCCGATGTTTGAGTGACAGTTTCAATTACCGATGTTACAGGTGTAGACAGTTTAATGTCGAAGCGTGATAGTAGGAGAAATCGCTCTCCTATATTACAGGTGTAGACAGTTTGATGTAGACGCGTGGTGGTCGGAGGCTTCTCTCTCCGGTGATCTCTTTTCTACGTACACGTTTTGTTTCTCCTCTCTTCTGCTACAGCAGATTCACAGGACTCGATGCCGATCTGCGCAGATTTACCATCTCGCTAGCAAACATCCCACAACCACAGAGCTGGACGACTGACACGCTTTGAGCCAGAGACAAACTCCGACGGCAAATTGACAAGAAAACCATTGGCTTATCGAGAGTCCAACAATTTTCATCTATTTTGAGAGTCCACCTCCCACCATTTTTTGGGCCAACCCTCATTAATAAAAGACAACAGGCTATGGTAGATAAAGATGTTTCAAATAGTGAAGCAGCGACTCTTCCGAGAACATGTATTATATTTAATTCACATAGATATACAGGAGGACATCATTGTTTATATCTTCAATGTACATTTTTATGCACAGACCCGGATCTATGTTTTGTTTAACTTTAAATAAATTATATTCGTAAAAGCAGGAAAGCTCTGCACTTGTGCAGGTTATATTGTGCTCCAATAGGTCAAACAAAGCGACGTTAATAACACCAGTATGAACTAGACAAACTAAACGCACATAGAATCTGTAAAATATCAAGTAACTCAAAAAAGAAATGATTAAAGTCATGACTGTCGATAGTTACATTCAAATAAGAAGTAATATGCAAACATTCGATAACACATTAAGATACTAATGAATCAACTACTAGATAAGATACATAATTATTTTGTAATGTGTAACACATGGAAACTAGACATTAATAGCAAGCTTAAAATATTGTGTTTTAAAAGTGTTCGTTACGCGGTTGTTGGATGACGCGGAGTCAGCGACGGTCGCTAATGGCGTCTGGTCAGTAGCGCGTGTGCGACAGCGGACCCGCTGCGTCATTGTCATTTCTACCAGCACGAGTGAAGGTCTCGTCACACGACACTGCGACACTCGGTCGTGGACACGAATGTTTACGATAATGTTGTTCGGCTCATAAGACATTCTTTCACACGCCTACGCCGCGCGAAATATACAGTGCAGCGTTAAAGAAACAGGAGTAAACAGTGATATTCTTTTACTGGAGACGAAGTACGGATTTGTTTAAATTAAGTTATCAATAACGCCATTATGTAGCCACTTTTGATATAGAAAATGTCGAATTGGTTCGAAAGAAGGAGACTGTTTGAAGGAGAAGCAGAACACAACAGTGGCCAAAAAGAAGGCGATCTCCTTTCCAAAGCAGGAGCCTTGGCACATCAGAAAATAAAGAATTGATTGGAAACACCCTCGGGTCAGTGCAAGTCCCAGGTCCACGACATTATTACATACAGTCGGCGTACAGTAATTTGATAGTCACATCACGAAGATGTGCACGCGAGTAGCATCTCTTCGTGTTACGGTCCGTCTTTGAGGCACCTCCCGTCACCTCCATCAACACGTATCTCCTGGGGACATGTAACTGATCCGGTCATCTTTCGTCTTGTGATGACATCCCTGAATGTCTTCTCGGCTGCCGCTGTGAGAGGCTATTTCCTGCTGCGTCGAAAGGAAATCAAATTCTAGTGCTTTTCAGTTTCATGCACCATTCTTTTCCAGATAATCTTCACCATCCAAAGGGCGTCGGTCACCCGGAGCTGCTGTCGATGCTGTGGATTTTCTCACGCACATTATACACGCTATTGTTGACAACTCCGCAGGCTCGTTGCGAGCGCACGTCTTAAAAATGACGATTAGTTCCACTAGCAGTTCCTTCGTCGGCAGTATCAAGGTTTCAGCTTCATACACGGGTTTTACCAACACGAATCATCACACATTTAGACAATCAACTGCTGACCGAGGTGTTGAAATGCCGCTAACAGTTTTGTTTGATGTTAGTTTTGATGACACAACAAAATAATGTATTTTCAAACAGCCGACGTTCCGCACATGTAAATATGAGTAATGGACGAAGAATATAAAATGGGGGATGCTGTACTAAGTAGAACCACACAAGAAAAGGATTTAGATGTAACATTTAGTGCCGACATGAAAGTTTCAGAGCAATGTGGGATTGCTGCTTCGAAAGGAAATCAAATTCTAGGGCTAATGAGGAGAACTATCACGTATAAGGAGAAACAGCTAATTGTAACCCTGTACAAAGCAGTAGTTCGACCACATTTGGAATATTGTATAGAAGCATGGAGGCCATATCGTAAGGACATAGACAAGCTAGAAAGAATACAACGAAGAGCAACTAAAATGATTCCAGAATTGAGAGTCCTTAGTTATGAAAGTCGCTTATTACAATGTGGTTTGACAACACAGGAGACCTGGAGACTAAGAGGAGACCAAATAGAAGTGTTTAAAATAGTGAACGGTTATGAGGATGTTGATAGGAATATGTTCTTCAAACTTAAAGAAGGCAGTAGAACCAGAGGACACAAAGCAACATTATTAAGGAACAGTGTAGGTTGGACATGAGAAAGTACTCTTTCTCACAGAGGGTGATAAATGAATGGAACAAACTGCCAAATGATTGTGTAAATGCTAGTAGTGTGACTATGTTTAAAATAGAATCAGATAAGGGCGGGCTATACATAGATGATAAAATTGTTGGACTCTCGATAAGCCAATGGCTTCCTTGTCTACTTGCCATCTGGAACTTGTTAGGGATGGCAGTCTTGTTAAATTACCAAGGTAGTCAAAATCAAGTAACATGTCTTAGTCTTGCTAATTGAAGCAAGGCCACCACAAATAAACAACGTTTATTTTCAAAGATGAACTGTACACGTGTTGCTCGCGTTTTCATTCAACACACGTGGCTAGTTGATGCACCAATAACATTGCTAGGTCGTACTTGCAAGCTGTTATGGTGAATAATCTGTTAGTCGTTTACTCGTCATAAAAACCGACTTATCATTTGTTTGAGAAACTCAGCAGTGGTCGTATTTTAATAAGTAAGACTGTAGTTATTTCATCGTATAAGCTTTAGTTTTGCTATTTAAGCATTTCTCAATACGATGTGTCCACATCTATTTTCCACACCAATTACCAATTACCACTCACAAGTTATACTAATTGTTTCATTATGCGGCGTCAACATGTTGATTACAATCACACGGGGCATAATTATACAGAAACCGACTCTGAAACGATACAAACAGGTTCGACTATTTTGCTGCAATTTGAACCTTGTTTAATTTGTCAATCTCACATGCAGACAAACGCGACATGAAGTCGCAATATTTGACAATTTGCACACACTTGATCACCCAAAAATCCCCCCGAAGCACATTGCATTGACTTACAAGTTTTGAGCCAATGTGAACGTAATGTGTGCACATGTTTGTACGCCGCGTATTGTGCTAATGCTACTAATCTGCTCGCCGCCTACAGGCAGACAGGCCGCATTGGCACCGTCTGCACGGCTATTACGCCTTGCTATGTCGATCCCTCGACAGCAATTATTACCCGATCAGATAAACACGTTCACCTAGTGACGCCTTCGAATACGTCTTAGAATTGTCAACACTTCAGTGGCTATCGCGTGCGTGCGTGCGTGCGTGCGTGCGTGCGTGCGTGCGTGCGTTCACAGTTGCTTTTGACAACTCTTGCTGCACTTTTTATTTCACGGAAAACCATAAGTGATTGGAACACATCATCTATCATCGCAGGAATGTGAGTAAGCCGGGTTGACATAGAGGCCTACGTGAGAGAAAGGCCCACATTTTTATGACATTTGTGACTGTCCGTAAACCAAAGATGTCTTTGTGTGTTCATGTCAAGTGTAACGTTTTGCTTCAGATGATAATCTTAGTAGCTATGCACACGATATTAACATTTAATCAAAACGGCGATAGCTACAAGCAACTGAGCGTTCACTGACGAGACGACCTAACCACCAGGGAGGCTTTCACCAGTGTTCACTGACGAGACGACCTAACCACCAGGGAGGCTTTCACCAGTGTTCACTGACGAGACGACCTAACCAGCAGGGAGGCTCCCACCAGAGTGTTCACCGACGAGATGACTTAACCACCAGGGAGGCTTTCACCAGAGTGTTCACCAATGAGATGACTTAACCACCAGGGAGGCTTTCACCAGAGTGCACCAACGAGATGACTTAACCACCAGGGAGGCTTTCACCAGAGTGTTCACTGACGAGACGACCTAACCACCAGGGAGGCTCCCACCAGTGTTCACTGATGAGACGGCCTAACCACCAGGGAGGCTTTCACCAGTGTTCACTGACGAGACGACCTAACCACCAGGGAGGCTTTCACCAGTGTTCACCGACAAGACGACCTAACCAGCAGGGAGGCTCCCACCAGAGTGTTCACCGACGAGACGACTTAACCATCAGGGAGGCTTTCACCAGTGTTCACTGACGAGACGACCTAACCACCAGGGAGGCTTTCACCAGAGTGTTCAGAGACGAGACGAACTAACCACCAGGAGGCTCCAACCAACCATTCTTGCCAAAAATTAACGAGGCTGTCATAAAAAAACAGCTCCCAATAGCAGAAACACTAGGAAAGGAAGCCGTTTGCTACAGTCAACCAACATCCACCCACGTAACATTGAACATTACTCCTTTTTGCAGGAATGCCAAATTTGCAAGGCAACATAGGCATATCCTAGTCACATACCTGTGAATTATGAGGTGTTCTTTTTGTATATGATTGTGGCGCATTTAGATTCGGAACATTATATTTTGTACACAAATAAACACTTTAAAAAAAAAAATCCGTATCATTGATGTATGAAATCGATGGTATCACTCAAGACGTACACAACTGATGACCTGCCACACTGACTTAGTAAAGAGGGAAAACACCAAGCTAGCTGTTAAGTGACATTTCGCGTATTTGCCAGAGTGTTCACTGACGACTGATGGTAAAACTGAAATGGCCACATAAATATTGTAACAGCGAGAGCTACTACACGATCTTCAGCTTGTTCCCAATAATTTATCAATAAATATATTAATATTTACAAAGACACACAAACACACACATAATACAGATACATAAATATTAAATATAAATAACCAACATATTTTCAAATTTAACTTATGCTTTAATAACAAGAACTTTCAGATACAGGACAATTCATTCATTATATATATATATATATATATACGGCTGAAACAATTTCATTTAGAAACAAAGAAGCAACGATCAAATATCAGAATTAATCAGAACTGTATTAATGTATTTAAAAAGCAAATTTGTTACTATAATTTTATTTAAGCTTTACAGTGTCTAACATATATTAATAATGCATTAACAAATTAGAGTATAAACAATTATGATGGTTTGTCAATTTAACTAATTTCTGGTTTATATATACCAACACAAGGTAAAAGGTATGCCACACATTGAGGTATAACATCAGAAAATGGACAGCTATGGAGCCACTGGAGTTCAACGCTGGTTGACGGAGGGTGGTTTCTGGCAAGGCTTCCAGGTGCGCTCCCCTACAAACAATCCGTCAATGGATGAGTGAATAAGTGAAATAATGAATTTCATGAAGTAGACTTCACCAAGACTCATACATGTTCTCTTCCAACTGGTCAATTTCTCTCTGCATCACAGCCACGTCTTGTAACATCTCCTCCACATTGAGTCCCACAGAGACGTCCTCTCCCTCCTCCCCTCCGTCACTGGAGACTAGGGAGCACAAATCAGGGACTTCCTGGGTCGCATCCTCCCCTGAGGAATATTCATCATATATTTCAACATCATTCTTTTTATTAAAACCAATAATTTTCTACTGGGTGTAGCAGTGATATTAGTTAACACAACACCAAGGAAGCCATCTCGTTAAAGGCATATGCTGGCCGGTGAAACGGGTTCTGTCATATCTGATAAACTACTCTTATCTAGGCCAAATAGACAGTGTACTCTGTATACGAGAAAAGGTCACATATGATATAAGCAGTTAGCATGACCATAACCATGGTAACCAGATAATCTGAACAAATAGTAATATTCTGATAGAAATTTTATTTTTACCATCAATTCACATAAAAAATATATCCACTAAACAAATCTACAAATATAATTTGGAGGGAGGGAGGGGGAAGGGAGGGAGCGAGGGAGGGAGGGAGGGAGGGAGGGAGGGAAAGCCCTGCAGACTAATTTAAATTAATGTCGGTCACATGCGAAATATGTCCACCACTGAGTCATCAATCTGGACAATTTTCAACAGGCTTTGCTTATGCTTTGAACGAACAGGTAAACATAAACAATTGTGAACACCTCCTAAGTATCTATTGTATTTACCAAAGCCAGTTTTTGCAAAATGAATTCATGATACTGCACCATTGAGGCCTCACCTGGCGTGTCAGCCACTCCAAACTCAGAGGCGGTGTCAGCGAGGCGGTAGTCATCCAGCCTCCTGTCACTACTCTCATCGTAGAACATCACCAGGCTTGAGTGCTGTAGCTCTGCAACAGGAAATATGGATTCACACTAAATAAGAATATCATCGTTATCATGTACAGTCAAACCTTGCTTTACAGTCACCTCCGTAATTCAACCACCTCGCCATTATGGTCACCTCAGTAATATAACCACCTCGCCATTATGGTCACCTCAGTAATACAGCTACCTCGTCATTATGGTCACCTCAGTAATACAGCCACCTCACCATTATGGTCACCGCAGTAGTACAGCTAGCTTGTCATTATGGTCACCTCAGTAGTACAGCCACCTCATCATTATGGTCACCTCAGTAATACAGCCACCTCATCATTATGGTCATCTCAGTAATACAGCTGCCTCGTCATTATGGTCACCTCAATAATTCAGCCACCTCGTTATTATGGTCACCTCAGTAATACAGCCTCCTCACCATTATGGTCACTTCAGTAACACAACCACCTCACCATTATGGTCACCTCAGTAATACAACCACCTCGTCATTATGGTCACCTCAGTAATACAGCCACCTTATCATTATGGCCACCCTGGGACAGTCCCAAATTATTTCCATAACAACAAAGTACAGGACATTAATCCCACTAATACAGTCACCTTGCTATTCAGATCAGTTTGGTCGAGTCCCTAGGATGACCTTAATAGTGAGGTTCCACTGTACTTATTTATCTAACATCCCTAACGAATTACCACTGCGCATGTATTCGAGTGTTGTAAAAGGTGATGGAATGCGAATGTTTAATAATTCACACATTCCGCAATTAACTCATTGCTGCACATATTGCATCTATATAATGATGAGGTGGCCCACATTCTAAACAAGTGCCAATAATAATTATCAGTCAATTTACTGTATGTATGTATCTATATAATGATGAGGTGGCCCACATTCTAAACAAGTGCCAATAATAATTATCAGTCAATTTACTGTATGCATCTATATAATGATGAGGTGGCCCACATTCTAAACAAGTGCCAATAATAATTATCAGTCAATTTACTGTATGTATGTATCTATATAATGATGAGGTGGCCCACATTCTAAACAAGTGCCAATAATAATTATCAGTCAATTTACTGTATGTATGTATCTATATAATGATGAGGTGGCCCACATTCTAAACAAGTGCCAATAATAATTATCAGTCAATTTACTGTATGTATGTATCTATATAATGATGAGGTGGCCCACATTCTAAACAAGTGCCAATAATAATTATCAGTCAATTTACTGTATGTATGCATCTATATAATGATGAGGTGGCCCACATTCTAAACAAGCGCCAATAATAATTATCAGTCAATTTACTGTATGTATGTATCTATATAATGATGAGGTGGCCCACATTCTAAACAAGCGCCAATAATAATTATCAGTCAATTTACTGTATGTATCTATATAATGATGAGGTGGCCCACATTCTAAACAAGCGCCAATAATAATTATCAGTCAATTTACTGTATGTATGTATCTATATAATGATGAGGTGGCCCACATTCTAAACAAGCGCCAATAATAATTATCAGTCAATTTACTGTATGTATCTATATAATGATGAGGTGGCCCACATTCTAAACAAGTGCCAATAATAATTATCAGTCAATTTACTGTATGTATGTATCTATATAATGATGAGGTGGCCCACATTCTAAACAAGTGCCAATAATAATTATCAGTCAATTTACTGTATGTATCTATATAATGATGAGGTGGCCCACATTCTAAACAAGTGCCAATAATAATTATCAGTCAATTTACTGTATGTATGTATCTATATAATAATGAGGTGGCCCACATTCTAAACAAGTGCCAATAATAATTATCAGTCAATTTACTGGAAAGCATCCATAATGAGTCTCCTGTATGAAACTATGCCACTAACAAATGGACTTGCCTGTATGCTCTGTGTCGTCAAGGTAACTGAAGTCACACTGTGCAGTGATATTATCCATCTGTCCCAGAATTCCCTTCACCTCATCAAGCTCTGTGTCTCCTTCTGCTCAATGGAAATAATCCACTCCAACATCTTAAAGCTACATACAACCTCTTAAAGCTACATACAACCTCTTAAAGCTACATACAACCTCTTAAAGCTACATACAACCTAACAGATGTTGCACCCATACAACCTAACAGATGTTGCACCCCAACAAATATATTTTATATATGCATGTGTTAATTAAATTATAAATATAATTGGTTATTTTATTAATTCAAGTATTACATTTTTTGGATAGTAGCACATTGTTAATGATTGTCGGTGTTCAAATGAGAATAAACTGTCATGATAATCACTAATATATATTAGTGTAAACCACAGGGGAGTGGGATTATGGGAGGACACTGTTCAAGTCTTATGGGGAGTGGGATTATGGGAGGACACTGTTCAAGTCTTATGGGAAGTGGGATTATGGGAGGACACTGTTCAAGTCTTATGGGGAGTGGGATTATGGGAGGACACTGTTCAAGTCTTATGGGGAGTGGGATTATGGGAGGACACTGTTCAAGTCTTATGGGAAGTGGGATTATGGGAGGACACTGTTCAAGTCTTATGGGGAGTGGGATTATGGGAGGACACTGTTCAAGTCTTATGGGGAGTGGGATTATGGGAGGACACTGTTCAAGTCTTATGGAGAGTGGGATTATGGGAGGACACTGTTCAAGTCTTATGGGGAGTGGGATTATGGGAGGACACTGTTCAAGTCTTATGGGAGTGGGATTATGACTATGGGAGGACACTGTTCAAGTCTTATGGGGAGTGGGATTATGGGAGGACACTGTTCAAGTCTTATTGGGAGTGATTGGGGAGTGGGATTAGGACGCTGTTCAAGTCTTGGGAGTGGGGGGAGTGGGATTATGGGAGGACACTGTTCAAGTCTTATGGGGAGTGGGATTATGGGAGGACGCTGTTCAAGTCTTATGGGGAGTGGGATTATGGGAGGACACTGTTCAAGTCTTATGGGGAGTGGGATTATGGGAGGACACTGTTCAAGTCTTATAGGGAGTGGGATTATGGGAGGACACTGTTCAGGTCTTATGGGGAGTGGGATTATGGGAGGACACTGTTCAAGTCTTATGGGGAGTGGGATTATGGGAGGACACTGTTCAAGTCTTATGGGGAGTGGGATTATGGGAGGACACTGTTCAAGTCTTATGGGGAGTGGGATTATGGGAGGACACTGTTCAAGTCTTATGGGGAGTGGGATTATGGGAGGACACTGTTCAAGTCTTATGGGGAGTGGGATTATGGGAGGACACTGTTCAAGTCTTATGGGGAGTGGGATTATGGGAGGACACTGTTCAGGTCTTATGGGGAGTGGGATTATGGAAGGACACTGTTCAAGTCTTATGGGGAGTAGGATTATGGGAGGACACTGTCCCAGTGTTCACGTCTTATGGGGAGTGGGATTATGGGAGGACACTGTTCAAGTCTTATGGGGAGTAGGATTATGGGAGGACACTGTCCCAGTGTTCAAGTCTTATGGGGAGTGGGATTATGGGGGACATTGTCCATGTGTTCAAGTCTTATGGGGAATGGGATTATGGGAGGACACTGTCCAACTGTTCAAGTATTATGGGGAGTGGGATTATGGGAGGACACTGTCCAAGTGTTCAAGTCTTATGGGGAGTGGGATTATGGGGGACCCTGTCCAAGTGTTCAAGTCTTATGGGGAGTGGGTTTATGGAGGGACCCTGTCCAAGTGTTCAAGTCTTATGGGGAGTGGGACTATGGGAGGACACTGTCCAAGTGTTCAAGTCTTATGGGGAGTGGGATTATGGGGGGACCCTGTCCAAGTGTTCAAGTCTTATGGGGAGTGGGTTTATGGGGGACACTGTCCAAGTCTTTGTTACATGTTTGATGAGATTGTTTTGTACAATGCCACGTGGGCACATGATCTGCTGTAAAATTTCTTGTTCTGCTTTGCAGAGTTTGCAATTAAGCCCTTTCACTAGGAATTTATTGATTTTTATAACAATATATAAAATACTTCTGTTGCGCTAAAATCCTCGGGAGACCCAGTCTCGGCAGTGCACCAAAACAAAAGTGGTTAAGCAGTTCATAATCGATAAGCTTTTCCAGTTGTAAACAGTTGGATTGGTACACTGGGGAGCTATGGAGGATAAGCAAGTTTGAAGAGGTGGTTTTTTGGTTTATGGCAAAATGTTGTTATATTTCCTACATACACGTTGTAGTTAACACTAACAGGAAGTGAGCTCCACAGAGTCAGTGCGGCAACAATGCACTTGTACCTATAATATTTTGGATATCACCATACTAAGTCACTTTGCTTAAATTATTTCTTTATTTAAATGCATTTTAAGCTGGAATATCTTACACAATTATTTAATTGATACATACATAAGCATATTCGTACATGTATTTAATGTTTTAACTTAACAACATAAATGGCACATTTAATAAGGTTCATTGTGGTGAAATAATATTAAGTATTAAGACAAAATACTTCTAATTGTTTAGCAATAAAATTATGATAAATTTTATCAATTGCCTTTTAAAAATCAATAAAAACACCAATTCTGCAGATTATGGTGACCTTATATACCAAACACCAAACAGTTTGCTAACTAAGTAACTAACACTAGATTCTTTCTCAAGGACATGACTGTTTCAAGGAGATATATCAACCTGTCCTGTCAGAGTCTGTCGACTGGCTGTCAGATCCAGGATCCTGGTCCGTATGATCTGCAGGATCTTGAGAGAATGACCCTCTGCTGTTACCAAGGAGGGAGTTCTTCGGCTTAGACTGTGTAAGTGCCTCCTTGTAGTCGTAGCCTGAGATGTACAGCTCATACGGAAGGAGGTTCCTAAGAAGAAACTCAACATAGACTATCTAACACAGGATGCGTTGCTTTGTGCTGGTCAAACTTAAGACCTGCATAAGACCTTTTAAGACCAGTACTTGTATGAACATTTAAGATTGTTTTTTATAAAATAAAAAAAAAATTTAAGACTCTATGAACCATTTATTTATTTAGTGATCAAATTGCATAATTCTATTAAAGAAGCATACTGCTCAGCGATACATATTCCACTCCACTTTGTTCAATTATAACCTAGGGCCTAGTTGGGAAAAAAATTAAGAGCTTATTCTTTTCTGCTGTCTGTTACCAACTGGCTAACAGAAATCGGGACGAACTGAAAGTGGCACCAGTCCCAGCTCTTCCTGATACAATTGTTCTAAAGCTGACCTCGTTAATTGGTCACTCATGGATGTTTATCCGAAAGATTGCTGTTGTGTAATATCGCATAATTCCGTGATAACTGTAAAGCGGCCTTCAGTCTACAAAGTTGCTGTTGGCCTAGAGATTGGTGTTGGTTGACCATACACAGTACCTTTTGTAGTATTGCTTGGCCAACATGCCACGACTGCTTGACCGATGGTCTGCAGTCACTTCAATGTAGACAGCTGTCCAGTCCCTCTGGTCACACACCTGGCAATTAGGTCAGTGCAGGTGTTATCTATGATGTCCAACGGCTGACGAATTGTGTTTATTTATTTATTTTTTTCTTTTGTCCATTCTGTGACAATATCCAAATCTAGCTTGCTCTAAGTGAAACTGGGGTTCATTAAAACGCATTTGAGCGGTGAAGATATTAGAACAGGCATAGTGTGTGATACATAACATGATATTAGAACAGGTATGGTGTATGCTATATAGCATAATTTTATGATAAATACACACATATAATAATTTCTTATTTCTATGCATGATGACTGTCTCAATTCGCAAATGCCACAAACATTTTAAGGCAAATATTTAAAAATAAATTATAAAATACTATAATTCGTCTGATGGGATCAAATTAACTCATACTTCTTCTTCTACTAACTAAACTCATATGTCTTGAGAATATAATATTAAAATGTTTGGATACACATCCAACATGTTTCTTATTTCCACCTATGTTGAGAGGAGTCACCTGTAGATAGCCGCCCCTCTGATGGACGGCCAGGAAGAGCTGGAAGAGGGAGACGGGGGTGTCATGCCACATGGGCAGTCTCCGGATAGGGCGACAGTTCCGGATCATGAAACGACACACATCATGCTGGAAAGCTGCCTGGTTGTGCCTGTACATCTGTCAATCAACATCACCTGTCAATCAACGCCACTGTTACATCTGTCAATGAACACCACCTGTCAATAAACACCACTCGGTACATCTGTCAATCAACACCACTGGTTCATCTGTCAGTCAACACTACTGGTACATCTGTCAATCAATATCACTGGTACATCTGTCAATCAACACCACTGATTCATCTGTCAATCAATATCACTGGAACAGCTGTCAACCAACATCACTGGGACATTTGTCAATCAACATCACTGGTACATCTGTCAATAAACACCACTGATTCATCTGTCAATCAACATTACTGGTACATTTGTCAATCAACAACACAGGTTCATCTTTCAATCAACGTCACTGGTACATCTTTCAATCAACATTATTGGTACATTTGTTAATATACACTACTGATATATCTGTCAATCATCATCACCTGTCAATCAACATCACTGGTACATCTGTCAATCAACATTATTGATACACTCTCTTTATAATGCGGTGGTCGGGGTCCACGATTTCGGACCGCATTGTATGCGAGGCGTGCTAGGTGTTCCAATATCTGCCACCAGGGAGCTACTAAACAACAGCTATCGCCGCCCACTGCACCAAATCCAAGAACGCTGTCGAAGGCACTGGCATCATGTGCTAGCAGCACTGTCTATATGTCAATAAGCAGTTTATAGCATCAACAGGTACAAATAGCGTCAATGTTATTTTTTAATGTCACACTCTGTTGAATGTTGAACTGAATAAAATATGTATATGTACAGTTATGGAATTGATTTGCTATGATGACGATGTACTGGACTAATATGAATCGAATATGGTAACTTGGATCTAAGGAGCCGAAAACGTATATGAGTTGACACATAGTGTGAAAGCTGATTAAACATAGAAAACGACAACAGGTAAAATAAATAATTGTCTAACTTCATCTTTCAACTGATCTCGATCGAAGCATCAATTCATGATGCACCACTTAACGTCTATTCACTGTTTCATATGCAGATGACGAATTCATATTTTCACGCACTTGTACTAAATAGGGTTAGGCATTTGGTATGCTGGTTCTGCATTGCGAAAACTAATAGATTTACGATGCAATTACATTTGTATTATAGAAGTTGTATAATTAACGTAAATAACAACAGTTTGTCAACGATGCCCACCTCCACATCGAGAACATACTTCTTCTCCTTGTTGCTGCCAACAAGTGACGCATGACATGTCATCTCACGTCCACTCATCTGTGTCTGCATTCCTCCATTCTCTATGTCCTTCTTCTTTCTATCACTACTGCTATGATGACAGGATTTTGTCATTTCCTTGGCTGTGGCTTTGTGATGTCTTCTTTTCTGTGTGATGCTGTTTATGCGAATGATGCCGTTTCGTTGACACGACCTGATGTCCTTTCTCACATTGTCAGTGACAGTCTTGGTGTCTACATCACACAAGCTAGCTGAAAGGTAAACATATATACTTAGTTTATAATTAAATCTCCCTTCCTCAGTTCATTTAGCCCACCACGAATCAGGTTTGTTGATGTTCAAATCTGTAGTGTGCGAACAGTTTAAGTCTCAAGTCTCAAGTAGTTATACTCCAAACAGCCCAATCTTGAGCTAACGCAGGAGTTTGGACCAACGGCTTTTAGTGTCTCTTCCGAAAGACACGGGCAAAGTGGGGTGAACGAAATTGCCCAAGCTTCGAAACGGTGGAGGTGGAGTCGAACCACCGTCCTCTCAATCGACAGGCGGGTGCTCTAACCATTAGACAACCGCTCCCCATAAGTAATTTGTAGTGTGCGAATAGATTAAGTAATCTGTAGTGTGCGTAAAGTTTAAGTAATCTGTAGTGTGCGAACAGTTTAAGTAATACGCGCAGTGCATATAGCATATACCGGTACTGATGGGCTCACTTGTAGAATCATGGCGGCACATCAGACGAGATCGGGAATACCCTAGATCAACAGAAACGCTCCTCAAACTATGCCAGTCTACTTGTGAATGGTCATTTTTGTCATTTTTTCTAACTTCTATAATAACTTACCTTGACTACTGATCGGTATACCGATGAAATACAACATAAAGAGCCAGACGGGAGAAACCTGAGAGCTATATGCTGCATCCAGCTATATAAAATCTGCACTTAGAACAGCCAGGTTAAGTTTGTATTTTCCGCTCTTTGGGTCAAGACCGATCTGTGTAAACAAAGACCCTAAAGCCAACAAGGCTACTGTATGTTTTACCTAAACTTAGCTAGTTAGACACATGGTATCAACACCTAATGTGACACATACATACATGCTATATATCCCTGCTGCATATCTTTCTTACTAACCAGGGTTTTTAACCGACGCTGAACTTTATGATCTAGAGTCGCCCTAGATTGTAACGCCAGTCAGGCAAACAAATCGTCTTGACTGAAGCTCCACCTTATTCTGCACAAATCAATGTCATCCATGGCACAGCCTTCACGTTGTGTTGTAGCCAATCATATTTTACGTAAGTATTACTGTTATTATTATTTATTTATTAAAACAGAGCTGCCTGTTTTAATATAATAATTTTAGTACACTTTTAGATGCTGTCTTATCTTATTTATTCCGTCATTTTAGCTTTACACCTCGGCACTTGAGGACCCACTTAGTTTCACAACAATACTGGGAATATCATGATTTAATCATGTCTCGAACGTCAAGAAAACATAGGAAAAGTATAAGTCTGCTTAATGTCAATATACAGTCAATCAGCGCAAAGAAGCTTGAATTCCAGTGTATGGTCGAGGATGCAAAACCTGACATGTGTTACATGTGAAACTTGGTTCAAGCCCAATATCAACAGTAGTGAATTCATGCTACCTGGGTACCTCCTTTCAGGAATGACAGAGCGGAGCTATGGAGGGGTCATCAATGCCATCAAGACTGGACTTGTCGCAGAACGCATATCTATAATGTCACCATGCGAGATGGTAGGAGTGAAAATTCAGACCACACAGCCACATCTCCTCATAGTGCTGCAGACCAACAGACAACTCTGATGCCATATCAAGCATAGCCAGGACATTAACAAACAGCCCACTGTGGATTGCAGGAGACACAAACCTTCAAGATGTCAGTTGGCAAACAAACACTATATCGAAACATCAGTACACTAAACAGATAAATTAACTCTTCACCGACACATTTGCCATGCTGGGCTTATCACAGATGGTCACCTTCTGGACAAGACTTGACAACATCCTAGATGTCTTCCTAACAAATCGACCCTCCCTCGTCAAAAGGTGCCAATTCCAGGGGTCAGTGACCATGACGCAGCAGTCTACGGACATCGTGCCAAAAAAAACAAAGACCTGTCCAGAGGAAGACCCACACATGGAAGAAAGCAGACACTGAACTGATCAAGGAAGATCTAGCTGCTTTTGCTGAAGAGACGCAAACCCAATACAACCTGGACACCTGTGGAAACATTGTGGGCATTATTTACAGCCAAATGCCAAAGTGCATTGGCCAATCACGTTCCAACAAAACTGTCTTCCCAGCACCACAACCAACCCTGTGCCAACAGCAAGATAAGAAACCTGTCTAGTAAGAAAAAGAAATACTACAAAGAGGCCCAGCGAACCAAGTCTGACCAGGACTTGGCAAAGTACCGAGCTACAAAGAAGCTTGTCCAATCAGAGTGCCGCAAGGCGTATTACCAATACATCAACTCCGTGATAGGAGAAAGCAACCAGAATAGGGGCAATCTGAAGAAGTTTTGGTCTTTTATCAAAAGCAAGAAAAGGACAACAGCGGGGTATCCCCACTCAAGAAGAATGGCATTGTCCACAGCGATAGTCAGACTAAAGCTGTTATTCTTAACACCCAATTCTCATCAGTCTTCATGAAAGGAGGCAAGAGCAATGTGCTGAACCTTGGAACTAGCAAATATGGTGTCTTGCCAGATATCACAGTGAGAAAACTTCTCAAAGCAGTTAAACCCCACAAAACCACTAGACCTGATGCAATATCTGCCAGGCTCCTCAAAGACTATGCCAGTGAGATTGCACCAGTACTGACGCTCATCTACCAGGCATCCATTGATCAAGGCATGGTGCCAGTAGATTGGAAACATGCCTAAATTAATCCAATCTACAAGAAGGGAGATAGAGGTTCACCATCAAACTACAGACCTATCTCTCTAATGAACATTTCCTGCAAAACCCTGGAGCACATCATACACAGCAACTTCCTGGACCACCTGGAAAACCTCAACATACTAACTGACTATCAGCATGGCTTCTGCAAACGTAGATCCTGCGAAACTCAGCTCATCCAAACAGTGATGACCTAGCCAAGAGTCTACATGATGCTGGACAGATCGACGCTGTGCTGCTGGATTTCTCTAAAACATTTGAAAAAGTGTCTCATCCCCCGCCAAACTATATCGCTACGGCATGCGAGGAAATGGATCCAAAGCTTATTGAGTAACCGTATCCAAAAAGTAGTCCTCAAAGGCAAAAGGTCATTCACAGCTGCTGTCACCTCAGGCGTTCCACAGGGCACAGTCCTCGGCCCCATCCTCTTCCTGTGTTACATCAATAAACTCCCGGACCAAGTATCCTCCACTGCACGTCTATTTACTAATGACTGTCTCTTGTACCAGAACATCAATGCATCAGCTGACGCAGATAAATTACAAGATGACAGCAAGAGGTTGCAGAAGTGGGAGCAGACTGGTTGATGGAGTTCAACCAAGACAAGTGCGAGATTATTAGAATCACCAACAGAAGGAATAAGAAAGTAGTCAGCTGCTACTCGATCCACGGGATAGCTCTGAAGGAGGTCACTGGCGCCAAGTACCTTGGAGTAACCACCGACAGGAAGTTAACATGGAATGACCACATCGACAACATAACAAAGAAGGCCAACAACACCAGGGCTTTCTTACAGCGCAACATCAACAGCTGCCCCCAAGCCATCAAATCGTGGCATTACCAGACCTTTGTAAGGCCTGTTGTGGAGGATGCGTCAACGACATGGGACCCATCCACCGAAAAGTACACCAAATTAGGTGAGAATGTCCAGAGGCAAGCAGCCCGCTTCATAATGAATGACTACCGGCGACGCAGCAGCGTAGGGAACATGCTTGAGAGTTTGGAATGGAAGTCACTAGAGAGAAGACGAGCTGATGCCAAGTTGATGATGCTGTACCACATCAAACACAAACTGGTTGATGTGACAACGAAATCATTCACTGCCACGCCAGCACGCACCAGAGGCAGCGCTTATCGCTTCTACTAGACTTTCACCTGCAGTGACACTTTCAAATACTCATTCTTCCCCAGCGCCGTCAGACTATGGAGCACAAGAATTAGTTAGCCCACTGTCAGTAGAAAGGTTTACAGAGTGCCTTCTCACCATGCCAACATAGAACAATTATATAGTCCTTATTATTATATATCATATATTATATATAATATATTGCTAAACTACAAAGATGCAACATATTCTAACCAACACGGACCGGAACCAGTGCTACACCATCCGCTGGCATGCAGTAGTGATCACGGCTCAAAAATACTCTTCTGAGCTTAAATGAAAGAAGTAATTAAATTCACCAACTAAAAAAAGTTGTAGAAATGAGCTAGCATGTCATAGATTAAATTTTTCACGAAATAAATCTTAAAGGTGATGGGCAAAAAAATTTAACTGAGGAGGAACATTTAACGTTTACTTGTGTTATTCTGAAAAAGTTACAATCATTGTTGCAAACAAATATTTAAATTGTGTGTCACAGTGTCACTGCACAATTTTAGACATTTCCAGACCAAAAACCAGAATCTTTACTCAGCATTTTTTATTTAATTAACTTTTTCGCAAGAGTAAGATTAAGATATACCTTCCAATATTTACGAAGACATACCTTCACTTGTGACTCCCTCTATGGATCTGAAGACACATCTTTCCAGACGTCTATGACCGAGACAATCAAGGAGTTGATTGGCCTCAGATATAGCTGCTTCTACACTGCTACCCTGGTATGACACCCGTGCCTTCTTTGACTTGGTCAACGGCAACTTGTGCTTCTGTTGACAAATACAGAAAACAATTTCAACATTTTGTTGTCTCATAATAATTCCTGTGGTGCGATCTATTCTATCATTTCATATTTTGCTATATATACAAATGAAAGTGTACGTTCTTATGCATACTGTGGTGTCCAGTCTTTAGGACCATCCAAGGTGCTTCACATTCCTTTAACAAAAAACATACAAATCTATAACAATTCTATAGAATTAGTCTATTGAATTCTACAGAGCATAGTAATGTGTTCTATAGAAAACAATAGAATACAATAGATTCTATAGAAATAATTGGCATCTGCTTAAATTTTTGATAGATATGCATATAACATTTGACAGAATTTTTTTTATTCTACAGAGCCTAGCAGAATACGGTATAAAAAGCAATAAAAACTACAAATTTCATAGCTGTCCGCAAAACTCCTATAGAATATTCTAAAAAAAATCAATAGAATATTCTATATAAAAATCGATAGAATATTTTTGAATTCTACACAGCTGTGTCTGCAAAAATCCTGTAGAATATTCTATAAGAATTCTATAGATTGTTTTGCTAAGGATTTCACCCCTGGCAGGCCTATTCATTCCAACACCAACTCAACTTCCCTGGGAGTATCATATTGAAATCTGCCTCACACACAGACTGGATGTGTATACTGTTGGCACCATGCTGTGTGACCACTCCTATATAATACACGACATTGGCATTTAAAAATATACAAGACTCTGGAAAAAACATTCTCAAAATCACCCAAAATATATTTTATTGCTGTAAATAATTACACCTGGTTGAACTACGTACACTAACAACGATAAACCAAAATAAAAAAAAAGCATTTTTACAGGCAACAGCTTCTACAAACAAACCTGTGAATATGCGTGCTCAATTGCTCTTGCGTCACATCGTATGAATTGCTTAATTTCACATATCACAATTTAATACGCCCTACATTCATGTGAAACAATAAACAGGAAGTTCAACTGTGGTCTGACCCCAAATAGGGAAGCTTTTGTCTGAGAAAGTGTTCAATTTTATATCAAGTTGCGGCACAATGTATATATAGACGTATTATAGAACACTTGTCACATCATTATTATTTCTTTGACGGCCAAGTCTAAACAATGCCACAGAAAACAAAACCAGTCACATAATTTAATTATAGGTCGATTTTGACACTTGATAAATCATAGATCTTGTACACTAGATTTCCAGAGCATTACAAACCAATAAAACCTGCTTACTGTCTCTTTAAATAAACCAATGATTTTATTTTCAAACTGATATTCATATAATTGCTTGATTTGTAACCAAACATGACATAACTTTATCAGAAACGTTACAATTTGTCACATTTAACAGGATTTCGAGTGATTTCCAATGTGTCAAATTTTATTGTTTATGTGACTGCTGTCATGCTTCTTGTTGATAAGATACAAGGCGTACTGCTTGATTTGGGTACGCCACCATAAAGAGGTATCATATGACCAGGTACCCGTTGTGGCCACATTTGAAAATGCTAATCTATGCAATGCTTTCAGTGGCTGTGACAAAACCAACACACAACTATTCTGTCCAAATTTGTTATGTTACCAATGTTACCAATGCACTGGGCCACAAATATCACCAATGACTGTTCTAGTGCAAAATAGCTACCTGCTCCCTCACAAACTGGTGCCATATCCCCTAATTTTGACCAAATTTCCATTTTGGCACCTAATCTGTACCGTGCTATTCATGACTGTTATTGTTGTCTGCCTTTTCCAAACAAACAGTTCACTTTTTTATCAACCTGTGTCTATGAGAATGGCTACACTTTCTGTAAGCCACTTCAGGGTTAGGGTTAAATGAAAAAATTGTGTTTATTAACAATTAAAGATCATATTAAACATCAAATTGCATAACATATCAGTTCGTGCACGCCAAATGTTATAGTACAAAACTAAAAGGTACATTTATTTTATATTTTTGATCCTTAGTAGATCTGTTATAGGACACCTAAAGGAGTACATTTTTTTAATAACAGCATCGCTTAGCAATTAAGCAATGATCTTATCGACCATTGATGAAATCAATAAAGTATATAATATATAATAATATATTATTGTCTAGCCTGACATCGACAATTTTCTAAGTCAAACACACACAACATGGGGCAGGTTAGCAATCGGAATTGCAAATGATACAAATTCTAAGAAATTTGTTATAACAAACTAATAATTTCATCCAAATTACCTGTAATATCTACTAAGCTAACAACACCGACAAAGACAAAAGCTTATAAACATTTTATTAGCATGTTATGACCACGACTTCCGTTTATTTGAGGTCAGACCAGAGTGAAACATTGCATTGGTGGCCATGTTAACATTATGTTTGTTCATAAGAAAACTGGACCGTAAAAAATTCAAAAAATTTCACAGCAACTGCCATCATCTCATTGACATGCTGACCAAGTTTGGTAAAAATCACACACCTCCAACTCTTTTTAAATGCCTCCCTACATGCAATGCCTGTCAATGTTTACAAAAATGTCCATGTATTCATGTACCCACATGGTCCATAACAGAAAAATTCCCATAAATCCCTCCGCCTGTTAAACTCTAAAAATGCACTATTTCACAGTCAATAGCTTCTACAAAAACCTGTGAATATGCATGTTCAACTGTATTTGTATCACATCATATGAATTGCTTAATTTTACATATCACAATTTCATATGCCCTACATTTATGTGAAGCAATAAATAGGAAATTCAACTGTTGTCTTTCCCCTTTCTTAAGCAAACCGGCTGCTGTGGATGTAAAGTAGCAGTGGCGCCACATGGTGGATTGGGAAGCAGTTTACTTCAACAATTATTGTAAATATACCACTGGTGCAGGCCTTGACATTAACATTGGCCCGCTGGCCCGTCGCCCTTTTTGGGGCTGCCATGCCAGTTTGGGCCACACGTTTTAATTTTTCACCATAGTTTCAGATCGCTTTTATACGATTAGTTACAGCAACAGGTCATCGTTTCAATCCCTTGCTCTTGCCATCCACCCCGGAGATACAATTAAACATAATCTTCATCTCATCTGCTTTCGTGTTGTCGCTTCACATAGCTGCCATCTTGTTTTGATACGTACAAGCAGAGTTAGTGATACAAGCCTCACAACAAATTAAGTCCGCATGGCGTCGCTACTAGCGATGTCGTGCGGACTGTTTTTGAAGCTCATGCATTGCGGATGCCTATATTTTACTAGGGTTGCACCGTGTTACCAGTATACCAATATATCGCAGTATTTTCTTCTGCGCAACACATATCGGCTGTTGCGATATTTCGTATAAACCGCCTGGTTCATGGACTGTCCGCTAGGTGTCACGACAGCACCTAACATACATTCCAGGACATGCTAGGGTGCACTGCAGATAGCTACGTTTACCATAACTTTGTACTTCAGTCCAAAGTTTATATTCGTAAGAAATAAAACCCAATGGTAACAGTTATAGTTATATACTGTGTCAGGTCCGATTCACCAGTCGTTCTCAAAATGCAACCTGCTGCGGCTTCTACATGGGCTTTCTGTTTCTCAAACGATTCTAGCAGCAACATTGTCTGCCATGCGGAATACTGACAGAAAGCATAAAACTAAATCACCAACGGTAAAAGAAATCACGGCCAAACTCTCATCATCAACTTGTGATGCGATGTATCGCAAAAAATTAATACAAAAATCGGGCCAGTAACTTTTTAAATCTACTGGCCCGACAGGCCACTGCGTACAACAGCTCAACGTCGAGGCCTGTGATGTTTTAAACAATTCACTTTGCACTAACCATTGTGTTTCCCGGGGCCACTAGTCCATAGAGTTCCACCGACTGGGCCAGGACCCAACTATGGGAATGTATGGACCCAAGAAACTCGACATGGTAATAGGTTGGTTCAGGGATGATGGGATCTTCATCATGCTCAACAAAGTCCCCACATTTGGGATCCTGAGAAATGATGCCAGGCCACCTGAAATAAGGGACAATCTCAAAACAGTGCAGTAACATACATGTTAAGTTTCCAAAATGCACATGCAAGAGATTTGTGCATAGATCAGAGGGTCTCGGGTTCTTGGAGAATTGTGTGTAAATCAGAGGGTCTCATGTTCTTGGAGAATTGTGATTAAATCAGAGGGTCTCGTGTTCTTGGAGAATTGTGATTAAATCAGAGGGTCTCGTGTTCTTCGAGAATTGTGATTAAATCAGAGGGTCTTGTGTTCTTGGAGAATTGTGATTAAATCAGAGGGTCTCATGTTCTTGGATAATTGTGATTAAATCAGAGGGTCTCATGTTCTTGGAGAATTGTGATTAAATCAGAGGGTCTCGTGTTCTTGGAGAATTGTGATTAAATCAGAGGGTCTCATGTTCTTGGAGAATTGTGATTAAATCAGAGGGTCTCGTGTTCTTGGAGAATTGTGATTAAATCAGAGGGTCTCATGTTCTTGGAGAATTGTGATTAAATCAGAGGGTCTCGTGTTCTTCGAGAATTGTGTGCAAATCAAAGGGTCTCGGGTTCTCGGAGAATTGTGTATAAATCGGAGGGTTCATATCAACATTTTGGCAGTAGAATGCTTTTTGGACTCGTAGAATTATATGTTTACTATAGTGATCAAGGAATAAAACAATTTGTTCTACTGCTGACATATACTAAAGTACAAAAGAAATTCATTCCCTGACTGGCAGTAGTCTACATATTTTATTACACATGCAAGTAACAGCTAACCAGCCCAAGCTATTTGCTGGCAGGGCTAGCATTTTCGTTTCTTCAAAGTTTGTGGTCCTGGGTGATGGAGGCAATTTTTTATTAGTAAAATCTATAAAAAATATGATGAATAATGGGGGACTGTTAGTTTAACACATTGTCATAAAGTCTCACAAGATCCAAGCAATACATCACAGTCTACATGGCAAGTTTAACGAGATCCAAGCAATACAACGCAGTCTACATGGCACATTTCACGAGATCCAAGCAATACAACGCAGTCTACATGGCAAGTCTTATGAGATCCAATCAACACGTCCCAGTCTACATGGCATGTTCCTTTTGAGCAGTTGTAGATAATCACACAGGCTCATTTTGCAGGTGTCACAGATCACTGCTAGCAGTCATACAGATGTGCACCACTCAGTATAGACACATATATGATAATCCACCATAACATAGCATCAGCTAACTACCCCAAAGTCTTTAAACACGGTATCAGCTAACTACCCCAAAGTCTTTAAACACAGTATCAGCTAACCACCCCAAAGTCTTTAAACACAGTATCACTAAACCACCCCCAAAGTCTTTAAACACAGTATCAGCTAACCACCCCCAAAGTCTTTAAACACAGTATCAGCTAACCACCCCCAGTCTTTAAACACAGTATCAGCTAAGTGCCCCCAAAGTCTTTAAACACAGTATCAGCAAACCACCCCCAAAATCTTTAAACACAATATCAGCTAACTGCCCCCACAGTCTTTAAACACAGTATCAGCTAATCACCCCAGTCTTTAAACACAGTATCAGTTAACTACCCCAAAAGTCTTTAAACACAGTATCAGTTAACTACCCCTAGTCTTTAAACACAGTATCAGCTAACTACCCCAAAGTCTTTAAACACAGTATCAGCTATAACTACCACAAAGTCTTTAAACACAGTATCAGCTAACCACCCCCAAAGTATTTAAACACAGTATCAGCTAACCACCCCCAAAGTTTTTAAACACAGTATCAGCTAACTACCCCTAAAGTCTTTAAACACATTATCAGCTAACTACCCCAAAGTGTTTAAACACAGTATCAGCTAACCACCCCCAAAGTTTTTAAACACAGTATCAGCTAATTACGCCCAGTCTTTAAACACAGTACCAGCTAACCACCCCAAAGTCTTTAAACACAGTATCAGCTAACTACCCCCAAAGTCTTTAAACACAGTATCAGTTAACCAACCCCAAAGTCTTTATTGAACTGACAGACGGCCAACAAGAAAAGTACGCAAACATGAATGATTCCCCACCTGCAGTATCCCGCCATCTTGGCCCAGACGAGCGAGCCAATGGGAAGGGTTGACGCAACACATCTCAGCTGACATTTCCTTGCCTGTCTCTCAAACATGCGATAATCGTCTTCCATGTCTTCACAGCTGTTGCGCCCAAGGTCTGCGTTCATGAAGCAGAACCAGGGGGCGTCTTCATCAATGGCGACCACCTCGGACTTCGGCAACCGTCGCCATTTTAGACATTTGGGATTCTCACACTGTATCCATACGTAAGATTTCAGCTGCAAATGTAGGTGAACGGAAGGTAAAGGGCAACAAATGTAGGTGAACGGAAAGTAAAGGGCAACAAATGTAGCTGAACGGAAGGTAAAGGGCAACAAATGTAGCTGAACGGAAGGTAAAGGGCAACAAATGTAGGTGAACGGAAGGTAAAGGGCAACAAATGTAGGTGAACGGAAGGTAAAGGGCAACAAGTTTAATTCATAAAAAGAACGTTTTTTATAGAATTTTGCAAAACTTATTTTTTTTATTTATAACATATAATTTATACAAAACATGGTATTGTCATGATCTTTCTTCACTAAAATAAAATAGTGCAACCTGGAGTGAATGAAATTTCCGAGTCTTGGAATGTCTACAGTTGCTGCTGCAGTCCACATACCAACAATGTCCATTTGAAATAAACAATTAGCTGTATATTTATCTTGGTACGGAGGACACTTACCTTCTCAATGATCCCATGTTCGTCAGTAGTTTCATCAGTATCAGGTGAGTTAGACTGATTGACAGACTTCTCCTGCTTTCTCCTTTTCATAGACAGAAGATATTCCACCTGCTTTTTGTCCACCGCAGCATCTGAGCTGCTGTTTGTTGTGTCTAACTGCTCCAGAACTAAAATAGAAAACACACACAAAGTGAAACTATTCTTATCTAATATTGCCCTTTCAAATGGACTGCTTGCCCTTTACTGGCCTTTAGGAGTTTGGGCACTTTTAATTTAGCATGAATAGCGGTACAAAATTGAGCGATAACAATGAAGGCTGATGCAGTTTGAAGCACTAGCTCAAAGATGGACATTTGCAGGAGAATACAAGCTGGGGTGCGTGGGGGAAAGTGGAAGGAAAGATAAGACATATATCTTGGAAATTAAAAGGAGAGATGCTTACCTGATGCGTAGCACCAGCCTACCTAGGGTCTAGAGAAAATGACAATGATGGAAAAACAACAATAGAAAGTGCAAGTTTGCTAGAATAACTGGGTGAGAACAATGGCAGGAGTGAAAAAAATAGACAAGTGAAGAATGGAGGAGCTGAGGGAGGAGGGTGGTATGAACGAGAGGTTTAGTAGGAAGCTGGTGAAGAGCCTGGTTAAAGTGGGCTGGACATGTTGGAAAAATGGAAGGGGAACCGTTGACGAAGAAAGCGGATGTGCTTAGCCTTAGTCTAAGGGCCAGGTTTTAAGTGGTAGGGAGGAAGAGAAGAGGTTTTAAGTGGTAGGGAGGAAGAAAGAGGTTTTAAGTGGTAGGGAGGAAGAGAAGAGGTTTTAAGTGGTACGGAGGAAGAGAAGAGGAAAACCAAGACTGAGATGAGAGGACTGTGTGAAGAGAGATTTGGCAGGAGTGGGAGAGCGAGGGGTGGGGGAGTGGAGACGGGTGGAGGAGATGGCCGAGTCAGAGAAACGGGATTAGTGATGAAGAATGGGAAAAAAATCGACGACCGGTATCAGTGCCAGCCTCACCCAGGACTAAGTCTAAGACTAAGTTCTAGGACAGGGATAAAGAGGAGAGCAACGTGCCAACAACATTTGAACCACGACACCACAGAAACACCCACGCACAGTCCAGAGCAGAGGCAGAGGCAGAGCCATAATTCTAAAACTCAATTTAGCTGATAAGAATACTTGCCCCGGCCTTTTTGCACCTCAAACGATATGATGTGATCGAATAAACGTTTTGGGGGAAACAATATGTAAATATGACGTATCAAGCCTTGATAACTTCACCCTAGTTTGTACTTTGTAAGATTACCGGGGACGATTACCGACTTCGCGACAAGACACAACTTCCCGACACAACTAAGTAAGAGTAAGACTCACGATACAAGTGCGTCTTTATTTTTGTTAGAAGTTGAATTCACCATTTTTTAAACGCCTTCTAGTTAGAACAAAAGATGGACTTGCTACCGTTGACATTCTGCAAAGGAGTGTATTTATCACACATCCGAAACAGGCAAGATCACGGTTTTCTTAAATCTCAAACAGTTTCGTATTCATCCAGAACAACGCCATTTGCATTCTGCTCAATTTTCTCAAACTGCCATGGTCTATATGGAGGTCAATCCACGTCTTCTTTCTTTTAAAATATGTAGATAATTTTTGGAAAATAGTTTGGCTAAGATGTGTGGCAAATTAATTTAAGTCTCAAAGAAAACAGATAATGCATTTCCCTATTCTTGAAAAAAAAGTATGTATGCTAAATGTTGAACTTCATCATCTTGACGAGAGGGTTTTTCTCGCTTTTGTGGTGTCCGCTATGAGACGCCACTATCACTTTTGCTGGGCGTAAAAAATCAAAAATTGGTCACAAAGGATGCGAAAATTTATTCAATTGCCTAACTAGTATGTGCAACTGCAACAAAGTTCAGTGGTGCTCCATAAAGATTTGATCAATTTAATTAATGAAGATCAAGCTGTCCCAATCAGCGCAGGTTAATCAGAAAATAATAAAACAGTGTTTACCCAAAGTATCGAAGTGTAACAAGTGTATTTCCTGTTGTCTCGTTGTTTTCGCAACATTGTAAACTAAGGTTATAGTCTGTGTTTTACAAAAAATATGTAGTCGTTATTCCATACAGTGCTAAGGTGAGTTTTATGTACCGACTTGTTTCCGGCAGGTTATATCGTGCTCATTATTCCTTCACAAGAAGCAAGCTCTCACACACTTTGACTTAGTCTTAGCCCCAAACAGACATGACTAATAGCATGCGCACCCAACCCTGACCGTTTGACTGCATAGGAGTGTTGGCCAGTATTACTACAAGACGCAGCTTTAATATAACTGCGAGACGGTTGACGCTCAGGCATGTGCCGAAACTACGAAAGATTCATCACCAAAAAAGTTAAAACATAAGTCATGACGCGAGACACAATCTGTTATCAGTAATACTGTGTTAATGCTAGTAGTCTGAATATGTTTTAAAATAGAATTGACAGATATCTGATAAGGGCGGGCTACACATAGATGAGAAAATTGTTGGACTCTCGATAAGCCAATGGCTTCCTTGTCCACTTGTCATCTGGAACTTGTTGTTCGAGATTCAATCTTGTTAAATCTTGTTAAATACTAATAGAAGGCAGAAATCGCAGTCATTCCACATAAATGTAGTAAATACATTTCTGGTCCTGTATTACAGACATGGGGTCAGCTCGAAAATACTCTAGCCACATTTAATTTATATGTGGCTAACAGAATTATGAGCTCAAATGGAAGAAGGGGTAAATCCCAGGGTGTTGGATGTTTCGGCCCAGTGGGCTATTACAGTAATATTGAAAAACATACAAATGTGCTAAGAACTGAAAGTTTTTGTTATTAAACATTCTGTTTAATCATCAGATAATACCGGTAGCATTTCATTTCATAGGTAATACAAAATATACCTATTAAAAATACAAACAAAAACGTTTAAAATGTTCGCTTGACAACCTAAAATTGTAAAGTCAATATTAATTAATTATATATATATATATATATATATATACAGTGCTATTACACATTTAACCTTTGTCTGTGAAATATCGAAAACAATCTTCAAACGCAACCATCAGTCATCCCAAAATATGTTTATGCTGTCCAGCAACACAACGCCAGATGAAAACGGATTATTATTATACATTTATAATGCGCCGTGTATCCAGGTTAAAAACCTGCTCAAAGGCGCTTACAAGATAATGCTAAATAATTTAAAATAAATTGAAGAGCTAAAATAAAATCTGGTTAAAAGACAGGTAAACATAAGTTAAATAAAAAGTTCAATAAATGATTTAAATGAATTAGTTATGTCAAGAAGTTAAATAAATACTAATAAATAAAAAGTTTAAATAAACCATCGGCGTGGGCCGAACCATCTGGATCCCCAATTCCGTTTTGTCAATTCCAAAAAATCAATTCCAACTTTTAAAATTCGTTCCAATTCGTTGTAGCACAGTTTTATTTGTACTTGAAATCATGTCCACAATCATATTTAATCAGATGTGATTAACAAATTAACTATTGTTCGTTCAACGCACATCTCCCTCTCTCTTTCTCTCTCTATATATATATATATATATTTATCAAGTTTGCTATAAAAAAATTTCAAAATGGCATTCAGCCATTTGATATGTACTTTCTGCTGCGACACCTCTCCTGGATTTTGCTAACCAGACATTTGGGTCGTTAACCTGAGTTTTTAACAGTTTCCCCCTGTTTATATCAGTTGTGGTATCATTGATATTTCATCAAATTTACTGTCAACTTTGAGTTTTCCACATACTAATCACCAACATGTATTCTTCATGGAGAAATAACCCTGTCCACTGAGAAAGAAAATGAGATAAAGCCTGAATGGTCTGACTTTGGTTTTACTGTCTGTTACAGTAACTTAATATTTGTTTTTGATGCAAATGTTTGATTATATTGTTCTTGTTCACAATGTTTCAATAACAGAGTAGACAGTGTATATGCTATAATGTTGACAGCTTTCTGGCTGTTACCAGATTCAGGGTGACATACTAATGGCAGGCAAATGTGATTTTAATAGTAAATTTAAGGGGTAAAGATTAACAGTATCAAGTCAATAATTCCAACAAAATTAATTTTGTGTTGGTCAGTGGTCTCTGATTAGTAATCAGTGATTACTGATTGATCAACCGCATGGCTGTAGCCTGCCAATAAGTGTCTTTTCAAGGGTGTAAAAGGGCTAACTTCCCAGGTCTGTAAACAGTTGAAAATATCTTTGATGTTTCTATTAAAGCCAGTCTGGAACCCTTCATTAACCCGCTGGCAAGTGGCAACATAAAGAAAACACAAGATACTGGCATGAATGACAGGATTTCAGTTTTCAGATCCTCAATGCATGAGTTGATAGCATTATTATACACATAGCCGCCTACAACAGGCTAGAAAAATACTGGTTGGTGTCACCAAAAAATCAGATGCTAAATTCCTTTCCATTCAATTCCAATTCCTCTCATTCAAAATCTTCCAATTCCGCTCCAATTCCGGATTTGGACTTGGAATTGAATTGATTAATTCCAATTCCTTTGGAAATTACCCCAGTCCT